>CM075200.1:24540471-24617971 GCA_037577475.1 Chaunax sp. Z400
GTTCAAAGATGCCCTCTAAGGTTGAAAACCCATGAAATTTAAAATGCAGCCATATTTGCATTCCACAATCCATGTATTGAAATGTCAAATATTTATGCATTAATAGAACGACTGCCCCCCCATGGGCCTCTGTGGGTGACTGGTGGGAGCTGCTGATGGGGCTGAGTCTTTGTGTTGCATTCTGGGTAACACACTGGAGCTGTTTAGAATAAAATGAAACGGTGTACACAGCCTGAAGCTGTGACGAACTGTTGGCATCAGGCGGCCAGCAGAAAAACAGAATGGACCCGCTGCTTCCAGATGAACGATGGAAGACATGGAGGAAAACATCCTCCTCTACAAGATAGAAAATGGTTTCAAAGATGAGTGGATCCCCTCAGAAGGAAGGAACGTTTCAATTCTGACCTTCCTGTCAAAGCCTGTTTTTTCAAAAGAGTCATTTTAAGAGGCGTTTATAGAGACAGAATTTGGTTATATGGAGGAAAACTGCAGGGAATTTAGTTCCTGATAACATCAACAGGACTTCTGCTAAGTTTAAGTGGAATATAAGGGCAACAGCCGAGGAGGGAGAATAAAAAGGAAGCAGAGTCCAGAGGCATGCAGATGTGAATAAAAACAGAGGCCAAAGAGACGAGAAGAGACGAGGGGAATTAAACGAAGCAGAGAGGAGCGACGAGGGAAAATTAGAAACAACAGGAAATAAATGGAAGAAAGAAGGTGAAATTCGATTATTTAGCTCCTCAGATTTCAAACATATAAATGAAGCGAGGAGAAACGCTGGAGGTGAGCCTCCTGGAAACCCTGGACCTGTGGTCTACAATGGGAGGTTAATGCAAACAATCGATCACACAGAGGAGATCAGTCCCAGTGGGGCTTTTTAAACTATTTGGCTAATTCATGGGGTGTTTCCATGGCAACACAAATCCCAAAATAACAGAGCACTGGTACTCTGACCCTGAAACTAACCTGCATACATATTTATAAGACGAGTCCCAAAAAGACTGCTGGACGACGACAGTGCAGAAATAAAGTAAAAATACAAACGTATTAGCATCCAATTATACTTACAGTAAATATGTTCAACTATCAGAATCATTGATTTGGATGCATTATGATGCAAACAGGTGGCAGAGCAAGTCATTTAGTGATCACAGGTTTGGTAGTTCTATTTCCACCTCCTCATACTCTACAGTGTCCTTGGGCAAGACACTGAACCACCAGGGATGAACAAGTATGGAGCCATCATCCATGTATGTGGAGAGTCATGTATCTCAGTCTGTGCAGAGAATCAGGCATCTGCAAACGTACAATCAGAATCCAGAGAAAAACTCTCAAGATCTGTTATAAGATTTGCGTAGAGAGAATTTGTTAGGTCTCTTTTCGTGTCTTTGTGATAAAACATCGTAGAAATGTGGTTTGAAAGTTGGTGGAATCTGCAGACTCTCCTATTTCACATCCCGACTCTCCCTGTGGGACACCAAGAAGGGAGCTCGACACGCTCATCATCGGCCTGCTAAGTGACTGGTGTGTGTTTTTAAGTAGGATTTTTTTATATACAGTTCCAGCCAACTCACTAGATTTAACTTTGGTATGATCAGTTATGTTAAGCATGAGGAAGGTACGGTGGCTGACGAGGGCAAACATGCTGCGACTTAAGAAAACACGCACAAATAGACAAAACACAAACAAATTTTTAAAATTAGCTCATTTTCCAACACCACTGACTGATAGCCTCATTCTCCAGTAACACGAGTCTCAAACAGCTGGACAATGAGCTTAAATGTGTTTAACATTAGTTTTTGAACAAACACGTCTTAAGTGTCCTCTGGAAACACGTCCGTTGTGTTGCGGCATTTGCAGCGTGTTCTCCAAATGCTGCTCATGTGTTGTCAAATTGATGAAGATGCATGCATGTGTTTGCCCATGTCAGCCACCGTAGGAAGGTCAACATAAAAAATGTAATAAAATTAAAAAAAGTCCATGCTATGTTAAACTCAAGGCAGTTAAATGAATGCACAGTTGTAGTACAAGTACATTTAGTGTGTACATTAGTTTGCAGTGACAAAGCTCATTTTATATTTTCTGCTCTGACACACAAATCAAGTGTTGACCAGTGATGACACAATGCTTAATATCCCAGCTGTACTTCATCCTGATTGGTCAGCTTTGTCAAAAAAAGGATGGGAACCCAACCAACCAAGGCTGCTTTAAAAAAAAGGAATATCTGTAGTCCGGAGCCACAGAGGAGGTGAAGATACACGAATATCAAGTTTCATATACACACACACACACACACACACACACCACAGACACACACACACACACACACACACACACACACACACACACACACACACACACACACACACACACACACACGCCCCATCTCTGTGTGTGTGTGTGTGTGTGTGTGTGTGTGTGTGTGTGTGTGTGTGTGTGTGTGTGTCTGTGGTGTGTGTGTGTGTTACCTGAGGGCATGTTCCTGCCTTTCGCCTCCATCTCTTCTCCCTCCCGCCGCCGCTGCTGCTGTTTTTCTTCTTCTTCGTCAGTGAAGAGCGCTCCGTAGCCCCGGTCCGAGCCACCTCCATCCACCGCTTACCCTTCACTTTCTCTCTCCCCTTCCTCCCCTCGCTCCTCTACCTCTTCCTCTCTTCTTATCCCTTCTTGTTTCTTCTTCTCCCTCTCCTCTCTTTTACCTTGAGCGCTCCTTCTCTCCCTCTTAGCGAGCGGGGGATGCTTCACTTGGCGTCCTCTCCTCTCATTGAATTGTCATGGTAGTCATCTTAGCGATGCTGAGAGACAGAAGACAGGAAGGGGGGGGGGAAGAGGAGATGAAAAAGAGAAGTGAGAGATAAGACAGAAAGAGAGGGAGGGAAGGACAAGGAGAAGATGAGAAGATAGAGGATGGTTTCGATTAATGAACGTGACATGAGTCTTGAAACCAGAGGATGCTCCTCTGGGGAAGAATCTCCCAAACATGTTTCCTCGATGGCAATGATGTCATTAGCAGAAACAAACAAATAAACAACCTAAATAAAGGAATAAATATCCCAAACCTGACGCTGATGCCTGAAAACGAGCCTCCTGTCTCTTCTAGAGAGAGAGATTTAAAGCAATAGAAAAGAACCGGCGATGCGAGAGAGCGTGCTCTATTCCATCACCATGGCAACAGTGAATTCCAAAGTGTATGGCGGAGCTGGCGAGTGTGTGTATATGTGTTTGTGTGTGTGTTGGGGGAGTAGAGGGGGGGAGCTGAGAGGATTTTGTTGGGATTTCTTTTAAAGAGTGTGAATTCCATTGGCATGCAGGGAGTCTGGTTGTCATACATGACGAATGCAACACGTTTATGTTCTGTGACACATGAAGAATGGACGTTCACAGGAGACATGACAGACCCGTGACTCATCAGCACCAATTCTGTCTCAGCAGGTTTCATCCATCCAAATGTCTGCCTGGTGGATTCATAACGAGCATTTAGTCCCGTTTTTCATGCAGCTTCCTCAAAGCTGCAGGAAGTGGGCATCTGGCGCCTTGCTCAAGGGTATTCCAGCAGAGCAGCTCCTCTCCTGCTTCAACTCCTGTCCTATGTTTCAACAAGCACAGACTTCCTGAAGAGAGAATCCCCTTCAGCACCGACACAGGGTCAGGTTGTGCTACTTTATTTATTTCATTTTTGCAAGCTGTTGCCAGAACTGCAGGGCATCGAAAATCCACATGACAGGCATCATCATCATCATCATCATCATCATGAGCAGCAGCAGCAGCACATTTTCAGATGTAGCTCAGCAGGTAGAGTCCTCTAGACGTCTGTGGTTTGATCCCAGTCCCTGAAGTCTATGAATTCCTCCTTTGGAAAGATGCTGAACCCCTCATTGCTCCTGATGACTCCTCCATGAGTTGTAAAGTGCTTTGAGTGGTTGGTCGGACTGTAGAAATACAGACATGCAGTCTAAATGACATATAAATAAATACAGTCCATCTTGAGGACTTACGTAGTTGGTTGGTTGGATGGTTGGTTAGGTGGTTGATTTGTCGGCAGGATTACGCCAAAACTACCTGAATGATTTCCACAAAACTTGGTGGAGTGATGGGTCATGGGCCAGGAAAGAACCCATTCAATTTTGGTGCAGATCTGTTTTATGGGGCGGAGCCAGCGTTCATTAATATCATACAAGATCAGGCATTTTTCAACATTTCCTTTATGACTTATTAATATTAAGAAGTGAGTCACAGGGTAAACTTCATGCAGAACCTGAGCTGCATTAGCAGAAGTTTAAGTTATAAAAATATTTTCAAAAATCACCACTAATGGTTTCAAAAGAGTGAAATCTGATGGTTGATGTTGAAACGTTTTTATGTCCAGCTTCTCTGCTGTCCAAGGAGAGGATCCACATCTGGTCTATGTAAGACAATTGTTGGGCCGTGGAAAAGATATGCACTCCTCTAAGTGATTTTATCATTTCAGTTTTCAAAAGAAAATGTAGTCACATCAGTAACACAGTGTGAAGTTTATTTTGAAGTCCATCTAGTGGTCATTAGAGGAACTGCAGCTGCAAACAGTTCTCTATTGCTGTCTGATTGCTCCTTTTTAGGACCTGGAATCCCTGTAATCAGGACCAACAAACAAAATCAAACAGATGTTGTCATCTTGTGCTCCTAGAACCCATCTGCTGCTCAGGTTGACAGTGTGGATCATGGAGAAGGCTCCTGCAGCACAACACGGAGCAAACACATGCTCCAAGGTTTGGCTGGCAGCAGCAGGACTGCAGAGAATGAAAGTTCAAGGACAAATCAGCCAAGCTCTGCATCATGAATGCAGCGACGATATGAATCCCGCTGTGAATACAGAGCAGAACGTGGACGTTGTAGCAGCTGGTTGGTCATGATAGTAATAAACCGTAGAGAGATTAGAGGCACAGCGGGATGAACTGTCTCTGTAGAAAGGCACCATTCATGTTAATGAGCAAAACAACAGGCTAATGTAATAAAAAATGTTGAAAGATTTATGGGAAACACTGAAGAGAATCACATGAGAAAATATTCTCTCTCTCAAGGATGTGTCCAGAAGGGGGGCTGAGGTGGCACTAGCCCTCTCCTGAAAACTGATTGGCCATCTAAAGTGCTACCACTTTATCATCAGTATGATTGGCCATCTGCCGAGTGAGAGGCAGGACTTAAGTTCAAAACAGGTTTTTTGAATGTTTTTTTGAATGTGCATTGTTTTCTCCTCTGACGCCACTGTTCATTAAACACTGTCATTTATTTTTGACAGACTAGAAATAAATTGGAGATTTTTTTACAATTCAAATGTAATTTTAAATATTCTGATGTTATTTTCAAAAATAAGATTAGATTACATTTTAATTTAGCTATTTTTAGGCATTAAAATACAATATTCTAAAGATTTAAACAGAAGCAGCAGAAAACTGAACTTAGTGAAAATCATCATGGATTCATACCAAAGTGTGTGTGGATTTATTCTAACAGCTAATAAAGATGTGTTAAATCCTGGGCCCAGGTGTCCCAACATTAATTATTATTTTAATATTTCTAGTTTCAATATGTGAAAATGTCACATGTAACATCTACAATTTCATGTTTGAAATGTGAGAAGAAACTGAACATTTTCACATATGAATTATGTTGCTTTTGTCATAAGTGGAAACAAATCATGGCAGATGAAATCATAGGTCAATTCCAAATTTTCACAATGTGAACTAAAAGTTTACTATGCAAAATAAAATAATGTCACGTTTTTGGCTTTTTCAAGGTGTAAGTTCAAAATTTGTTCCTTCATCTGTGAGTTCCACATTGTGTTCTCACCTGTGTCCGTTTGTTGGTTTGTGTGTTTTTCTATCAGGATTACATGAAAATTTAAAAAGAAAAGTTTCACCAAATTTTGTTGAGGGGTTGGACGGGGTCCAGGGTCAAATCCTTTGAACTTTGGTGTAGATCTGGATTTCGATCCGGATCCAGGATTCCAGATCAAGAATAATATCCAGATACATTTGTCTGCCATGGCTTTATTTTTGAGAACCATTAGCACACTATCATGACATAGGATTTTAAGAATATTCTACATTTTGAAAATCAACAGATTACATTTATGGCATTTTAAATTTTTATTGTATTTTATTTGTATTTGGAGAGGCATGGACTCTATTGTCCTCTAGTATCTAGTTAGATGTAGATTATTTCTATTAAATGCACTCATTATAAGTTGGATAAATACATCAGTCAAAGTAATATAATGTAAAACAATTAAAAATGTAACCATAGGATGGAAGACGCTGTAAGACATCAGTGCTCTGATGTTACTAATGCATTGATTACATGCAGGATGCTGGAGGTACAGGCTTACCTTTCTGCAGCCGGCGGTGCAGGTGACAGCGAGGAGCATCATAGAGAGGAGAGAGGAGGAGAGAGAGGATGATGAGAGATGAGATGAGATGTGTGTGTGTGTTTGTGTGTCTGTGTGTGTGCTGGTGCAGAGGGCAGGTCTCACTGGATCTTTGCTGATTTAATCAGACAAACTGATGTTTTCTCTAAAATGTCTTCAGCAGCTGTTGGAACCATTTGCACCAGTTCACCATCAAACAGCCTGGAGCTTTGTTTCCTCCACTAACAGAGTTGCATGTTTGTTCGTTTGTGTACAAGATACGTATGTTAAAAACATGCAACAGATTTGAATGATTTGTGGAGGGATGGGTAGAGGCTCATTATTATGTCGACTAATATTTATGAATATGAATGATTTGGTGTGAATATGGATCATTATCTATATTTAGGAGGAATCTACAGTATGTGACAACAGGAAGGTAGGCCCAGCTACTGATTTCTTTTTCAACATGTCTGTGTCCCACCAGTGATATTAGAATATGAAAACTGGTCAGCAGTCACAGCACAAACCTCCACCAAGGCAGCTCAGTACCCATGATGTCATTGATAAGTGTGAATAAAGACTGGAAGCCTACTGGAGGGTTCCCTACAAACGTGCTGTCCTGATCATCTGTGCCATCCTGTCTGCTGAAACATGTTTTTAAAAAAGATAGCGCTGAATATGGACTCACAGGAGGCTGAAGATGTGGCCAGTATGGAGCTTAGCTCTGTTTTATGGTATAGATTGAGCCACAGCCCTTCTACAGCCTGCTGTCTCCATATTAACTCCGTTGTACCAAAAGCAGCAGCAGTTCCCCTAGAGGGCGCTCTAGAAGATGTGTCAATGAATGGGAGTGAATGGAGCTAAACGGCTAAAATAATTATTTTCACCTACGTCTAAAAAAAAAAGCCCACATTTTATTTTAGTTTGTGTAAATATAGTATTGATTATATATCAGAAGTTACATTAAAACACACTAATGTTCTTTTGTTTTCTTACAAGGAAGCTGATTTTGCCCACAAATCGTTAGCATTCTGCTAATGAATGCTGATTGGTCTGTTTAGGATTTACGACTCATGATCGTACTTTGTCTGCACTTTTTAGATGGTGTGTTTTAAGCAGGTACAGTTAGAGAAACGAAGCACTGAGTCGACCAAAATGTCCGACATATCAGAGAGTCATCTGACCAACCAATGGCGAGTCGGCAGCAGTGAACTGGCTCCTCCCTCCCCCCTGTCCACTAACTAAATGATGTCTGACGAAGCTGAAACGAGTCATGTGATTCGTTGACTTTCCATATTTCCTCATGTGACAACTTTAATTCACAAAGAGTGGAAGTTAAAGGGAAAAAGGGTTAATAATGCATGATGGTAATCAGGCTGCAGGTACTGTGATCTAAGTATCAGGTTGGATGCGACAGAGGATGGGTCTACTTCCAGGAAACAATGAAGGCGGGAGAGAAGAATGAGTGAGGAAAGGAGAACAGGCAGGTAGAACAGGACAACCTGTAACAGCTGTTACAGGTTTATTATAGGGAACTAAACTGAGACGGATGGTCAATATGGATCAGAAAGCTGCCGGGGGGGGGGGGGGGGGGGTTATAGATGGGAGGAGACAAATGGAGAGGAAATCAATGTCCATTCACAGTCCAGTCACACAGCAGACTGAGGACTCAATCAGGACACTACAGATCTGAAAAAATGAGCAATATTAGCAGCAGAATGAAGTTTTTAAAGTAAAATTACACCCAATGGCACAGATCTGATGACAGCAGAGAAGGGAGGGGACAGGGGGTGAAATCATCTCTGATGGTGATTGGTTCTATACTTTATTCTCAGTCAATGGGAAATATGAGTTCCATCTCTTCAGACCAGACTCCATTCATAAAGCTGCTGTTTAATGGTTCCACCACATTTCTACCTGTAAAACCTTTATTTGGGGTGAGGCACGGTAAACAGACAAGTAGCATTGTTCAGCCTTGGCGGAGGTTTATTTCTGCTGCTTGAGAGGACCGTGCAAACTATATCATTAAAGAGATTATAAGGTTTCATAAATAGTCTGAACACCCATGGTGCACCAGCAGAGCTGTTTTCTCAGGAACATTCAGGTGTGAAAAATCCCTGCTTGACTGACATCTCCCTAAATACCAGAAGAAAATAACTGGTTTTAATTGGTGGGCACCATCAGAACCATGTCATACATGAAGCAAATATAAGAACATCACATTAATCAATCAATAACTATAGATATTAAAGTCTGCTCCTACCTTTAACACGTCCTCCTGGTTTTACCTCCTTCATTACAGCATCTGGGGCTCCGATGTTCATTCACAGCAAGTCATGATCAAATTAATATCAGCCTCAGCTCCCAATATTCTGTTGTAAAGGAGCGGTGAGAGTAATTAGTGGTAAAAAATAAATCTGTGTTCCAACAGCAGCTCTGTGACCCTGATGTTTGCCTCGAAGTGCTTAAACCATGAAGTTAAAGCTAATTAAACCAGTTTAATCTGAATTAATTACAGAAAAATTAATTCAATATTTTATATGTCCCACAGTTCATTTGGTAAAACATGCAGTGTAAATATGAATGTGAAAAAAGCCAATCAGATGATGCTGAATATTTACACTGATAATGTTTATTTATCCATCATCCATCTTCTATAGAGGCGGGGGGGAGCCTTTCCCAGCTGACATCGTGTGAGAGGAACACAATGCGTCTAATTTGCTGGTTGATTTTCTTCTTTGAGTTAGCGCCTAACTGCTACTAGCTGCCCCACTTCGGCCACCCCAGCCAGAAAAGTCAGGACACCCCCCCGTTGATTAAGAACTTGGTGCAAACTGTCGGCCCTTTTCATGAAGACGAGTCAAATTTGTTTAGATCTTTATTGTTCTGAGATAAATACTTCTGCTGAAGAGATCATCATGCTTTTCTTCACAGTTTAGACCTGAATTTAAATATTATGTTAATAAAAAAAATCTGTTTAAGAAATACTGACGACATTTAATCTTTCGGATTTGTGTAGAGTGACACAAATTTTCCCCGTTTTAACTCGTGGTGTCACAAAGAAAATTATAATGTGTACAAATCTGAAAGATAAAATTTTGTCACTGTTTCACAAAAACATTTCTCAAAACATAAATGAACCTGGACCAGGCAAGCTTTATTGGTTTTAAAGTTAAAACACTGCTGGCAGATAAAAAACATTTGACTGAATGAGGAAAATAAAACTATTTAAAGTTACATAAATTATATTAAACGTCAGTAAAATGTCATTGCACTCAAAAACATACATGAGCATGTAAACTCCTCTGTCCTCATCATGTAAACATGGGTAGACTGCATACAGTATGAATATTTACAACTTTATCACAGTTTGAGGAAACGTCTGCATCGAAGAAACACTTAAAAATAACTAATAAAACACTGATGGTTCTGATTTATATCAGAAATCAGCTACCTAAACATATCTCTGGATGTGTGGTGTCACAACAGCATGGATGCTCAGCTTTTAAAATAAACATATCAAAAAACATCAGCAAAAGTTCTCAGCAGATAATTTCCTATTTATATTCCAAATAGCAAATATTCACAAAAGATGCTAACAACGCTTTAATTTGCTACACTGACCGTCTGTAACAGTACCACAGATTAAGATTAACATTTTCCCCGTACATCTAAAAGTGGCTACAAACAAGGCCCTACGCTGGCCCTGATTGGTTAGAGGCTACAAACAAGGCCCTAAACTGGCCCTGATTGGTTAGAGGCTACAAAACAAGCTACTTTCAGGTTTGTCACTGCAGCACGAGAACTTCAATGGGAGTCAAACTCAAAGTCTATTTTTGTCAAAGCCAATTTTATGTGTAGATTAATGAACTTTGACAAAAGTATGTGGACATTTTCAGGGTAACCTCATATTTTCAGTCAACACAGCTGAGAATCGGAGTCTAAAGCTACACTAAAAGGAAAAAAAAACCTTTTCCAATCATGTTGGCTCAATGTGAAGAAAAACTTAAACTTTTTTATACCTTATATTTATTAAATTATTACATTTACTATATAAATTTATGTTCTACATAAATATGTGTTTATTGCCTCTACCAAGGACTTTATGTTTTTACCTGAGCCTGTTTGTTGGTTTGTTTGCAGGATTACACAAAAACTGCTGGACAGATTTCCCTAAAACTGTACGGAAAGATGATTCATGAAAGATCTCATTAAATGTTGGTGGATGCAGGAATTTTATCACCACTTTCTTTCTTTCTGGTGAAATACGTCCACTGAGTGCCATTCAAGATTTTGAATTTAATCAGCAAAGAGAGGCCATTACATTAAAAAAAATACAAATTTAATCCTGACTTTACTAAAAGCTTGAAACTTGAAATTCCAATCTGTAATTTTTTGATGCATAATAAGAATGTCACATGACTTTTAAACATACATAGATACAACATAGAACATTAGGGCTCTTACCCTGAGGAGCCTGGGAGGAGACATGGAGGAAAAGAAAAACACTATTTACTAATGAGCACGTTTTACTTTACATACATCGTGTTTCAGTGCTGTTGCCCCTGTATGAATCACCTAATAATGCATTTCACATTATTATTTATTTAAAATTAACCACTTGCTTACCTCTGCAGAAACTGCAGCAACGAATTGAAAAAAACATTTTAAACACACATTTTTTTTATTTTCCATGTCCCCTCCTGGTCTCTATACTTACCTGTGGCCATGTTGTAGATTAATCCCCATCCCATAATCGGCTGCTGCTGTTTCCAACCAAAATGATAATAATCGCTGAATGATTAAAGGATCTTTCACATCTGAAATAAATGTTTCAATGATTTTTCTGGACTTCACAAGATGTCTTATTCCGACTAATAGCAGCTAAGCTAATTAACATTAATAACTAAACGACAGGAGGTAAAGTAGAATGCAGGGCCATCGGGTCACGCTTTGCTTCTCATGTGAGCTTCATCACAGTCTGTACGAAATATCCTTTATATGAACCTTCAGTCTCTCATCAGGAAGAATTAGATTCCATTTTCAGGAAACATCATCATTCAAATAAAGTTGTAAAGTGTAAAAATGTGTCATGATTATCATGTCATCTGTAACCAGTCAGGTTCTGGTCCACAGGTACGTTTTGTGGTTTCTGAACTGGATTCAAATGGAATCTGAACCTGGCTTTAAGACTCCCGGTTTCTCCTCTGTACACGTCGAAACTCCAAGACAGCCATTGTTACTGTAGCGTAGGTGATCACCAAGGAAACCAACAGTTCCTGCTCAGGTTAATATATATATAATATATTTAAAAGTCTCTTATCTTCTGTTTTATTCCATAAAATACTGAACATTCATCCCCAAAGCTTCTCTCTCAAAAAATGGCTTAGAAAACCTTACAGCTAAAACTCTACTGTTATATTTACACCCCATAATAGTAGTAGGGGGAGGAGACTTCTATCCAGCTGAAGGATAAATCTGTGTACAGATGATAGTTGTGTTGGTCAGTCATACAACAGCAAACATGGTAAGAAATACTGATTATGAATAAATTAATAAATCAGTTTTTCATGGTAAGGAATTAGTAGAACACCATGTGTTATGTTCTAATGCCCCACAGGGGGCAGATAGGGTTACCCTTGTATGAATGTAATGGGGTATCAGCACAAATGAAGTTTTTCCAGTAGTGGGGCACAAAGTTTATAGAATCTGATAGGATGGTAGTTAACTAATAAATGACTGGGTCACAGTTTAGGGATAGGCTGACAAACATGCACTGCAAAAAAACAAACAAAAAAAATCATATAGGAATGTAGTGGAATCAGCTACTCGTTTCTCATTAACTAAATATAAATATACAACTTTTTATTTATCTAATATTAAATTTAAAAAATCTAGTCCAAGCTTTATGGGTTCTTTTCTGGCGTTCCGCATCCTTCCACCAAGTTCAGTGGAAATCCATCTGGTAGTTTTATCAATAACAAATCAAAAAAAAAGAAAGAAACTGACAGTTATTAGGGTAAAAATAAAAAAGATGCCTCTGTAATTAGAAAAATGCAACAGCAGAGATAAAAATCATCTAAGTTCAAATGTGGCTAAAAATATTTTTTAAAATAAGCAAAATGAACAAACCAATTCTGAGATGCACACCTGTAGAGACCCTACGGAGCATGTGTGAAACTTCACTGAATTCTGTCAGGTGGTGTTTGAGGAAACCCCGTAACATATGGACGGACGGTAAGAGGATGGAAACGTTTGACTGTGGAGCCTCATGTTGAAGCATAAAAACTAAAGAAGAATTATCAAATTATCTGGCAGAAAAAACACTGTGGAGGACAGAACAAAAGAGTGATGTCATACAATTCCTGTGGAATCAGGATGTCAGGCCTCATAATAAAGATGTAATAAAGATAAAATAAAGAACAGAACATATTTAAAAAGGTAATAATGCTCTAATGTAAGTAAGTAAATCCTCAGATGGTGTTTGTTGTGGGGTGGATTGATTGTGCGTCACTCATGGTTTCAACATTAATGTAGAAACTAATCAGACTGGAATGAAGTCACCTTCCCAACCCTGGGATCACACAGACAGAGGGAAAGCTGGAATCTTTCGTCCGTGTTTGCTGGGAGGATGATACGTTGTTTTGGTATCTGGTGTTGGGAATGACTCAGCTTCCTGGATCTCGTGCTGCTTCCCGCTGCTGCCCTGATGATGAATGTTCCCGTCAGGAACCCCACAAACGTCTTGTTGCTGCTGATGATCGTGTTCCTCGCTGCTCCCCTCCCAGCGCGGGAAAAGTTTGTCTTGGTGTCGACATCAGCAGTGAGTCATCCCTCCGCCCACCTGCCTCTCCTCCCCTCTTTCCTTTTCTCCTCCATCCCCCTTCATCCTCTCTGCTGCATCCTTCTCCCACACACTTCGAGGAGAAGATGTGTGTGTTTGTGTGTGTGTGTGTTGTCGTGTGTAACGGAGCCAATCTAATCCTCCCCACCCACTCGTGTTTTTTCCCTTCCCCTTCCCTGTGGCCTAACACGGCGAGGCGCTCATTCGCATGTGTGCGTGATAGCGGGGAGGAGGCACGGCTGCGGGAGGCGCCGCCATGGCCAGGGACTGGGGCGGAGGTCCACTTGGGTGGGGGTGAGCCACTCTGGGCTGGGTGGAAGTGGCAGCCAGTTGGAGGGGGTGAGGGTAAGAGGAGGAGGTGGAGGAGGAAGAGGCCGGCTGGAGCTGGTAGCTGGCCGCTGACGAAGGCGCGGAGGAGGAGGGCGTCGGCTGGGAGCTGCTGCCCCCCTTATGTGGCAGCTGCGGTGGTGTCTGGTTGAGCTGGATGGAGATGTCGGAGGAGACTTCAGACGCGCTGCGGCCCCGCTGGGGTGGAGGCCAGGAGTCAGGATGGAGGAACTGGCCGCTGTAGTCGCTGCAGTCGGACATGCGGGGGCGGTAGAGGGCGGGATGAGGCCTGTAGAGCTCCTCCTCAGCGTAACGCTTCATGAAGAGGTAGACAGACATCACTCCTGCACCCTGGGACAGAGACACGCCCAGACAGTGACATGGTTACTGTGATGTCATCAACAGAATGTGTTGGTCCACTTTATTTTACTACTTCTTTTTTCATAACGACTGCATCACATCTAATAATCTGGATTATTCTACAATCCCTTTACGTACGAAAAGAGATACGTCTGTTTGTAACGATGTCTCCTTCAGGTGCATGTGTCCTTTACGTTCACATCGGCCTTCAACAAAACATCCACCAGAGGGCAGAGAAGAGATAGGAGGAGATAATGATGATGTAAATAAAACGTGGTGAAAGCGGAGGC
Source organism: Chaunax sp. Z400 (assembly GCA_037577475.1). Lineage (NCBI taxonomy): Eukaryota > Metazoa > Chordata > Actinopteri > Lophiiformes > Chaunacidae > Chaunax > Chaunax sp. Z400. The sequence continues at coordinate 24,554,675 of CM075200.1, forward strand.
AGCGATGTCGTCGGCGGTGACGTTAAAAACAACACTTGTTTTCCTAATCAGAGAAACTGACAACGAATATCATTTCCAATAGCCAGCAGAAAAAAACCATCTTCATCGTGTTTCTGGACATTTTTCTCGTCTTGCTTGAATCATAGCTACACTGGTGGTAAATCTGTGTTTGTAAGATGTCAGGAAACCTGCATGAGTCCAAACGGAAGGTTCTGTTTTCAACACTGTGCATGAATTAGTCTTGATACAGCAGCGCCTTCTAAATAATAATCGTTTACCATATATGGTGCTGATCTGCTGCTCTGCTCTGATGGACATTATCGGGTGGTTTTCTTCTTATTTGAGTTGTCTGCAAACTACGACATGTTTCTTACCGTTCAGCAGGTGAAAAAAGCCACACAGCACCAGCAGGGGGAGGAAATGAATCCCCAGTCATTCTGCAGACAGTTGTTGGTGGAATGAGTCATTTAAAAAAATGCATTCATGTTTTCATCATTCACTATTCAACCATAACAATGTTTAACAGCTCCACTACAGATTAGAGGAGGAAGAAAGGAGGAGGACGAGAGGGGAGAAGAAAAGATGTTGAATGGAAGAATTAGAGGAGAAAATAGGAGGATGAGGTAGGGGATGAAAAGAGAGGAAGAAGAGGAGCGAAGAGGAGGCAGAGATAAGTTGAAGGGATGAGAGCAAAAGATAAAGAGAGGATAAAAGTAAAGGATAGAGAGAGAAGAGATTGGAGCAGGAGGAGGAGGAAAGAAAGAAGAGATGAAAAGAGATGAAGCAGTGAGACGGAGGAATATTCTGATGAAGCTGCTGCCCTCAAATCTTCAAGATATGAACATGTCTGAATATTGATGCAGCAGGACGACGGCAGCCACTGCTTAATGTGTGCATTTAGAATAATGTCAGCAGCTATGAGCTGTTTGTGTGTCTGTTGTTAGCTAAACGGTGTTTGGTCCAATCCAAACAGATTCCTAACAGTGAGTGTGTGTCTGTCACGTCTGGGTCTGTAAATGTTAAGCATCAGTTTATATAAAGGGCTCGTTAGCATAATAACGTTTTTGCATAAAACGCTAACCTGTATTTGTGGTTTGGCCTTTCATTCAAACACAAAACGGCATTGTGGGTCCTGGAAATGCAGACTTTTCAAACCTTATGAAAATGTCACCATGTAAACTGGCAAAAAGCTATTTTTTTTATAAAACAACAGAACAACAGAAACATTGGTGGATTATGTGTGAGTTAGTGTGTGAGTTAGTGTGTGTGTTAGTGTGTGAGTTAGTGTGTGAGTTAGTGTGTGAGTTAGTGTGTGTGTTAGTGTGTGAGTTAGTGTGTGAGTTAGTGTGTGAGTTAGTGTGTGAGTTAGTGTGTGTGTTAGTGTGTGTGTTAGTGTGTGAGTTAGTGTGTGTGTTAGTGTGTGAGTTAGTGTGTGAGTTAGTGTGTGAGTTAGTGTGTGAGTTAGTGTGTGAGTTAGTGTGTGTGTGTTAGTGTGTGAGTTAGTGTGTGAGTTAGTGTGTGAGTTAGTGTGTGTGTGTTAGTGTGTGAGTTAGTGTGTGAGTTAGTGTGTGTGTGTTAGTGTGTGTGTTAGTGTGTGTGTTAGTGTGTGAGTTAGTGTGTGTGTTAGTGTGTGTGTTAGTGTGTGAGTTAGTGTGTGTGTTAGTGTGTGTGTTAGTGTGTGAGTTAGTGTGTGAGTTAGTGTGTGAGTTAGTGTGTGTGTGTTAGTGTGTGAGTTAGTGTGTGAGTTAGTGTGTGAGTTAGTGTGTGAGTTAGTGTGTGAGTTAGTGTGTGTGTTAGTGTGTGAGTTAGTGTGTGAGTTAGTGTGTGTGTTAGTGTGTGAGTTAGTGTGTGAGTTAGTGTGTGAGTTAGTGTGTGTGTTAGTGTGTGAGTTAGTGTGTGAGTTAGTGTGTGAGTTAGTGTGTGAGTTAGTGTGTGAGTTAGTGTGTGAGTTAGTGTGTGAGTTAGTGTGTGAGTTAGTGTGTGTGTTAGTGTGTGAGTTAGTGTGTGAGTTAGTGTGTGAGTTAGTGTGTGAGTTAGTGTGTGTGTTAGTGTGTGTGTTAGTGTGTGAGTTAGTGTGTGAGTTAGTGTGTGAGTTAGTGTGTGAGTTAGTGTGTGAGTTAGTGTGTGTGTGTTAGTGTGTGAGTTAGTGTGTGAGTTAGTGTGTGAGTTAGTGTGTGTGTGTTAGTGTGTGAGTTAGTGTGTGAGTTAGTGTGTGTGTGTTAGTGTGTGTGTTAGTGTGTGTTAGTGTGTGAGTTAGTGTGTGTGTTAGTGTGTGAGTTAGTGTGTGTGTTAGTGTGTGTGTTAGTGTGTGAGTTAGTGTGTGAGTTAGTGTGTGAGTTAGTGTGTGTGTGTTAGTGTGTGAGTTAGTGTGTGAGTTAGTGTGTGAGTTAGTGTGTGAGTTAGTGTGTGAGTTAGTGTGTGTGTTAGTGTGTGAGTTAGTGTGTGAGTTAGTGTGTGAGTTAGTGTGTGTGTTAGTGTGTGTGTTAGTGTGTGAGTTAGTGTGTGAGTTAGTGTGTGAGTTAGTGTGTGAGTTAGTGTGTGTGTGTTAGTGTGTGTGTTAGTGTGTGTGTTAGTGTGTGAGTTAGTGTGTGTGTTAGTGTGTGTGTTAGTGTGTGTGTTAGTGTGTGAGTTAGTGTGTGTGTTAGTGTGTGTTAGTGTGTGAGTTAGTGTGTGTGTTAGTGTGTGAGTTAGTGTGTGTGTTAGTGTGTGAGTTAGTGTGTGTGTTAGTGTGTGAGTTAGTGTGTGAGTTAGTGTGTGAGTTAGTGTGTGTGTTAGTGTGTGTGTTAGTGTGTGAGTTAGTGTGTGTGTTAGTGTGTGTGTTAGTGTGTGTGTTAGTGTGTGAGTTAGTGTGTGTGTTAGTGTGTGTTAGTGTGTGAGTTAGTGTGTGTGTTAGTGTGTGTGTTAGTGTGTGAGTTAGTGTGTGTGTTAGTGTGTGTGTGTGTTTGTTTACCTCTTTGAGCAGGAAGGAGGAGGCGGCGAAGGCGAAGGACCAGCCGTAGTGGTAGTGGAAGAACTGCTCCGGCTCTCTGGGTCGGTTCATCACCTCGTCATTGATGCAGGAGATATACAGGACCAGACCCACCACCAGACTGAGACCTGCACACACACACACACATATATAGCATATCCATACTGTTATTACTACAGATACATGATGTAAAGTCCATGTTGGATATGTCAGATTTACATGTGACATGACTTTCTTTTCACATGTTAAACAGGCCTAGAAACTAGACAACATGACTTGCTACCCTGTAACAACCATCCTGTTAAAATGAGGCTGTTGTCTCTTTGTGTGTCTGTGGTGTGTGTCTGTGGTGTGTGTGTGTGTCTGTGTGTGTCTGTGGTGTGTGTGTGTGTCTGTGTGTGTCTGTGGTGTGTGTGTGTGTCTGTGTGTGTCTGTGGTGTGTGTGTGTGTCTGTGTGTGTCTGTGTGTCTGTGGTGTGTGTGTGTGTCTGTGTGTGTGTGTGTGTCTGTGTGTGTCTGTGGTGTGTGTCTGTGGTGTGTGTGTGTGGTGTGTGTGTGTGTCTGTGTGTGTGTGTGTCTGTGTGTGTGTGTGTGTGTGTGTGTCTGTGTGTGTGTGTGTCTGTGTGTGTGTGTGTGTGCTCTGCAGCTTAACAGGCAGTAGTCACACACATGTACTCGTGTTCTGGTGCTCGTGGTCAAATCTGTGCTCACACAAATGCAAATATAGACTACAAAGTGTTCAAATCCTCAATGACGCCCCGACACTCTGGAGGGCAGAGCCTCATTAGCGGTGTGTCAGCGCTTTCTCCACATGGACAGACTGACCACAGCAGCCGACCTCCACAAACCCTCCAGCAGGAAAACTCACAGCACCAGAAAAGATGCTTCTCTGATAAAAACATCAAACCGCTTGTTTTCTCTCAACAATGATACAACATACGGTGTGTGTATATATATATACATATATACATATATATATATACACATTACTGTGCAAAAGTCTTAGGCAGGTGTGAAGAAATGCTGTAAAGAATTGATGCTGTTTTGAAGGCAAAGGGTGGTCACACCAAATATTGATTTGATTTAGGTTTTTCTTCTGTTCGCTCACTTTGCATTTTGTAAATCGATATAAACATTTAAATTTTATATTTTTGAAAGCATTACTTTACAGCATTTCTTCACACCTGCCTAAGACTTTTGCACAGTACTGTATATATTATATTACACTGTTTTTAACCAGAATAAAATAAGTATATAGCCTTTTAAATTCCAAAAGATCAGCAGGTCCTGATCTTTAAGAGCCTAATTTTTTTAAGCTATCAGCTGATTTTTTTTTAGCTCCACATTTTAGTCCATCCTGTGCAGAACAGCCCAAATGTAGCAGATGTGCTTCTTCTTTTAAAATCTTTAAGATCTTTTAAAACTAACCACAACTTCATGTTGAGCCTTTTATATGGAACTAAAACTTTATGGATTCTTATTTTCAATATAATACTGATCTATTTTATTTCTATCAAAGCTCAGCACTGTCAGTCTTTTCCAAAGGTCTAACTGGTGAAATAGAAGTGTTACTGGGAGCTGTGGTTCCCAGACGTGACCAGCAGGTGGCAGTGTTAGGACTAAATGCAACAGCCTCCTGCACTAAGTTCTGTGTTAATGCACGTCACAGAGGAAAGAAGAAACAGCTGGTCCACAGCTGCAATGTTTTAACCTCAGGCTTCACGCTGCAGCAGCATCTTCATCTTCATCTTCATCACTCATTGTGAGATCCATCTGATTTTGTTCTTCCCTGCTGTGTATGAAATAATTGCAGCGCTGCTTTTGAAAATCCTTTCTTTCATGGTAAACAAGAAAATAGACACAAGCCTGGAATAAAAACATTAGCTTTTTCAGAGGTGAAAACAGCAATTATTTCTTACATTTAGAGAAACATGACAGGTTAAAGAAGCAACGCAGGTTTATTCTGTCATAAAGATCACAAAGGTGTTTTTGTGTTTGGGCCATTTTGTGGCCGTCCTTCGGGCAAGAAAAGCAGAGGTTAAACCACATCAGAGGTTAAACCACGTCAGAGGTTAAACCACGTCAGAGGTTAAACCACGTCAGAGGTTACACCACGTCAGAGGTTAAACCACGTCAGAGGTTAAACCACGTCAGAGGTTAAACTTAAAGCAGGCCTGAGGCACAGAGTCACAACATTACATTAAAACATGATCCTGGTTTTGTAGAAATATGCAGTCCCAACATTTTTAATGAGCTATTAAAACAGAAACAGATCTCTGCTAAGTCTGAATGATCCTCCACACATTTGAAATGAACCACAAACATCATGATTCAGGGCTTATTTCAGAATCAGAATCAGATCCTGAGGAATTAGGGAAAATGTAGAAAAACAGCAAGTTCATTTCCAAGGAAAGTAATAAAAACTCCTGGAACTGCCCCTCCATTCAGATCTGCATCAAAAATAAATGCTAACAAACCATCAAACCAACTGAAACGGGTGAAAACTGTGCAGAGGGGACAAACAACATATTTATATATATATAAATATATATATATATTTATATACAGTACCAGTCAATAGTTTGGACATACCTTCCCATCCACTTGAATGGGAAACTGTGTCCAAATTTTTGACTGGTACTGTGTATATATATATATATATATATATATATATATATATATATATATATATATATATATATATATATATATATATATATATATATATATATATTAGTGTGTGTGTGTACTGTGTGTGTACTGATCTGCTGTATGTGTGTATATTTGGCTCGGTGACATTATGATGACACCATGGTTTTCACTTCTGTCCAAATGTCCAGTCAGCACTCCACCTTGCTAAGCTAGCATCTGTGAGGTAAAGCTCCCTCATGCCAAACAAGGATGAAACAGGAGGATGATGTAATCCTGTCTGCAGAGGAGGATGATGTCATCCTGTTGTCTGTAAGGACTCTCCTTCCCAACAGGAAAAGTTTTGGACGTGTCAGAGACGAGACCCGTTTCAGTTCATCCAGAGGTGTTTCACATGGGGACACTGACATGATGGAACAGGACAATGAAGTTTTAAACTAAAAACATGTTAGAACAAAAGAGAGAAAAACAACCTCCTCAGACTCTCAGTTTCTGACTGACATAAAAACCTGAGGGCTAGAGATCATTCCCTCTGGAATAAAGTCCCTTCACAGTTTAGCTAGCAGCAGGAACAAGGCAAGTCTGACAATGTGTCACCTGGGAAATGGAAAGAAGAGCCTCAATGAGCTTTAGTTTTACCGTTAACCTTGAAGAATGTCGACTTTTAACAAGCTCACTTCTCTTCTTCTGCTTTTTAGTGTCTTATTTAAGCCGACAGGTGAGGGAGGAGTGTCACACAGGTCTGATACCTGTTTCTACAGTCCTGGTGAACTGATACATCACAGCTGTGCTTAGAAAGAAAAAGGGAACCAGAGGAATGAGGCCCTGATGCAGTTTGATGCACTAACTCTACACTAACCCTACAGTAACTCTAAACTAACCCTACATTGACTCTTCACTAACTCTAAACTAACCCTACACTAATGCTAAACTAACTCTAAACTAACCCTACACTAACTCTAAACTAACCCCTACACTAACTCTAAACTAACCCTACACTAACTCTAAACTAACCCTACACTAACGCTAAACTAACCCCTACACTAACTCTAAACTAACCCTACACTAACTCTAAACTAACCCCTACACTAACTCTAAACTAACCCTACACTAACTCTAAACTAACCCCTACACTAACTCTAAACTAACCCTACACTAACTCTAAACTAACCCTACACTAACTCTAAACTAACGGCAATGAGGAGAAGGTCAGACAGTAAAAGCAGAAAGTGTAACCTCAGCTGTTCTTAAACCTTTATTCTTAGAGCCTTTTTATCAGCAGCGATGGGTCGAGCTTTAAGAGAGTCTGTCCTCGTAGGAGGTGAATTTGTCCCGTTAATTGGACGGAGCTCACTTGGTTTGACCTTCGGCATAAATACATTGAGCAACACGTGTTTTGTATTCCCAGAAATCGTTTCTGTTGTCTGACAGCTGTGCACTGAGGTTCGTCTCCCACACAGCAGAGCCATCAAGAAATACCGGAACAAGTGGTGACGACACGCCTGGTGTCAGCGGCTGTTCTGAGTTTTTTGATTGAACAATTGAGCACAATTCCACTTTATGAACAAGACTCAAAGCAGGGGCTGAGGATGACTACCTGACAGGATGAAGAATATTCCAGAAACGAAGGCTAGGATGGTGCGCTGAGGCCGGATGTGTCCAACGTTGCTGATAATGAAGGCCGTGAAGACGAACAGCAGGGAGACCATGGGGAAGGGAGTGGCGGTCCGGACCATTTCTGCAGGAGTGAGGAAGAGGGCAAGAGAAGGACAGACGTGAGCAGAGTAAAATCACACAGAGAGAAATATTTATGAATAAAACCTGAGTTCACTTTAGAGAGGAGCGACACAACGCTGTAAATTTATTCTTTATAAATACTTAATAGAAAGAGTTTCCCTTTAAAGAGTCAACTTTAACAGCCTAAAGTGCAGCAAACAAATTACGAGGAATCATGAATAATTCATAATGTTATCAATTCCCTGTTGTGTTAAAACAGATGAAGGCAAAGGTTTGAGTTTGATATAAGGAACTATGAATATAAAATTTACCTGATTATGTGTAATGAAACCAGAGAGGATATCAATTGTGGTTGACTTTTATTTTTATTATTTTATGTATCTTTTAATCTATGCCTTATCTGCTTCTATTTTAAAAAGGCATGAAAACATTCATTTTGAGTTTGTGGTGAAATTAATTTGTACGATGCTGGAGGTTGAAGATGATCTACCATCATCAATGTACAGACACACCAGTATATATCAGCTAAGGTCATTACCTACAACCTACTGAACGACACTGGAGACTAGATTTAGACTCTCGTTCAAAGATCTGAGACTAGATTTAGACTCTCGTTCAAAGTCCTGAGACTAGATTTAGACTCTCGTTCAAAGTCCTGAGACTAGATTTAGACTCTGGTTCAAAGATCTGAGACTTAGAAAATAAAATCTGCATCATATTCTGGACATCTGAAAGTGTTTTGATTTTTTTTATGTCAAAGAAAAAATCTTGGCAGCTGTGAGACTCCGGACATCATCTCCTCTCCTCTGAGTGCAAATTGTTAGAATCTTTTCAAATCTTTTTATTTTATTTAAATTAATTATTCAATGAAATATCATTTCTGTGGATGTGTCTTACTCAGTATGTTGGCCGTATTTTCTGTCGTGATCTCGATCTCTGGCTCAGTGAAATACTCTGACGCCACACATCTGCCCTTCTCTGGTCCTGAGAGAGAGAGAGAGAACAAGGGAAAAGAAGGAGGAGAGGAAAGGAGGGAGATTAGAGGGGTCTACTTTGGGTCACAAGCTAAATGTGTATATTAGCATATGGAAAGAAAAGCAGTACAAAACACAGATAATAAGAAAAGAAAGGGCAGACAGAGAGGAGTGACGCTGGAGGGCAGAGAGAGAGATTTAGGGAGGATGAAAGAAAAGAGAGAAACAGTGAGGAAGAGAATAGAAGTGGGATGAAAAAGCGATTTTTAGGTAGGGACAGATGGAGGTCAGGGGAATCTAGAAAATACAAGCTGAGAGAGAGAGAGAGAGAGAGAGGGAGAGAGAGGGAGAGAGAGGGAGAGGGAGAGAGGGGGGAGAGAGAGGGAGAGGGAGAGAGGGAGGGGAGATAGAGAGGGGGAGAGAGAGAGAGAGGGGGGAGAGAGAGAGAGGGAGGGGGAGAGAGAGAGGGGGGAGAGAGAGAGGGGGGAGAGAGAGAGGGGGGAGAGAGAGAGAGGGAGGGAGAGAGAGGGGGGGAGAGAGAGAGAGGGAGAGAAAGAGAGGGGGGAAAGAGAGAGAGAGAGGGAGGGGGAGAGAGAGAGAGGGGGGAGAGAGAGGGAGAGGGAGGGGAGATAGAGAGGGGGGAGAGAGAGGGGGGGAGAGAGAGAGAGGGGGGAGAGAGAGAGGGGGGAGAGAGAGGGTGAGAGAGGGAGAGAGAGGGAGAGGGAGGATTAACCTCAAACTGTAGCACAGAGAGGACAAACACAAACATGGCCGTTCCAAATGCCACCAGCGTCTTCCTCCTCTGACCTTTTGTACGAGGCGTCAGACAACAGGGAAACACAAACATGGCCGCCTCCCCAGAGCGACACCACGAGACGCAGAGACAGCCCCCCCCCACACACACACAAAAAATCAGGACGGATCTGTTTGGGACCAGCAGGATGAGAAGTTCTGTTTGGTTCTGTCACCACGAACTTAAATCCAGAAACCAAACGTTTCTCTGCTGATTCCCATATTTTCAGGTTCTGGCCTGTCATTAATTTCATATTCCTTCAGTTCGGCATCACCTGTAGGTCATGACTGTGTAGTTTAACACTAGGAATTATAGGTGGATGCTGGACGTTGTTTTTGTCAGGGCAGGTAAGAATCATGGAGTTTCTCTCCACAGATTCTTCTTAACAGGGATGAGAAGGAAAAGGAAGCTTTGATTTGTTTGTATGGTTTGACGCCACGTGTCTTTATTATTTATAGTTTTTAACTTAAGGCTGAAAGCTGTGACTCTGTCATGTTACGTCTCTTTTCCCTCCCTTTAAGGAGGTTTTTCCCAAAAACAGTAAACTTTTGTTGCATTTTAACCATTCGTTTACATGACGTCGGCATTTTAGGGGGTCTGAAAACACAATCTTCTGAAAACATGACGACACAGCCCCACTTCCATCATGTCTATTACGGTTTCCAGCCTTATTCCCGTACGCAGACGGAACAACAAAAACAAAAACAACATCAGACTGTCTGCTTTAGTTTGTGCTGCAGTGAATTTACGAATGCATCACTACTGTTGAACCGTTTTTGCAGATCCGTGTTTACGGGGATCATTTCCAAAACGTTGCCATGTAAACGAGGCCTTAGTCGAGATTGAAATAAAAACAAACAAACAAACTAACCTCACATGTTGGTCGTCACTGTTTCAGAGGTTCTCCTACCAAACAAAATGTTTTCATGTTTAAAAACCATTAATATGTAAACAAATACCGGAACAATACAATTTGTGGGAAAATGAAGATGAGTCAACAGAAAACGACAATAAATAAGTGGACATCATCAGAACAGTGACCTGAAACGATGACCAACCTGCCACGAAGCAGACCCTCCAGAGGCCGGAGTGCAGCGCCATCTTCACCTCGGTGGTCTGGTTCTGCTGCAGGACGATCCCCTCCTCCATCAGCAGCCAGTAGTCTGTTGACACGGCAACGCCGACCAGCAGCAAACCGCAGGCCCCGAAAATGGAGGAGAGCAGCGTCAGAGCCCTCGTACTGAACGAACTCATCTGTGGAGACAAAACATCACAGGAAGAAGAGGAAGAGGAGGTGAGGAAGAAGAGGTGAGGAGAGGACAACGATGGACCCATTTATTGATCTTTATGTTTTAAAATATGCACAAGCAGATGGGGGGGGGGGGTATGGGAACGAGGCTGAGCAGCTCTGGACTGAAATCAGTGACTGCAGCTGTTGAATATATATGGAATACTGGTGTAATACTAACATTTAATCCAGATCTCATCCTCATTTAGAGCATCGGACGGCTCCTCGTAATCCTGAGACTCTAACATGATTTTTCTTACATATGAAATGAGAAACGTTGAAAAGCTTTTAGAAAAAAGCAAGAAAAAAGTCAAGGAGATGAAAAAAACGGAAAGACAGAGAAGGATGAACGGTCCGGAAAAAAGTCGCTCAGCAGGAAGTCTGGGAGGTGAGGAAGACTCAAATGAAACTAAAATGTGATGAAGGCTGAACAAAAGGAAGAGGCTGCGAAAAAAATATTCAGGCAAACTTCAGGGTGGAGAGAAATATTCAGCTTCTTCACACCATAAGAAGGGAGGAGGAAGAGGAGGAGGAAGAGGAGGAGAGATGGATTTGAATAACAACATCAAGATTATGAATGAATAGTCATAAAATGTTTAAATCTTTTTGTTTTTAACCCTTTAAACAACCATGAACAGGATCGCAGCTGGTCGCCAGGACAAACCAGCTGACCTGCAGTACGGCTGACCTGCGGTACATCTGACCTGCGGTACGGCTGACCTGCGGTACGGCTGACCTGCGGTACGGCTGACCTGCGGTACGGCTGACCTATGGTACATCTGACCTGCGGTACATCTGACCTGCGGTACATCTGACCTGCGGTACATCTGACCTGCGGTACGGCTGACCTGCGGTACGGCTGACCTGCGGTACATCTGACCTGCGGTACGGCTGACCTGCGGTACGGCTGACCTGCGGTACATCTGACCTATGGTACATCTGACCTGCGGTACATCTGACCTGCGGTACATCTGACCTGCGGTACATCTGACCTGCGGTACATCTGACCTGCGGTACATTTGACCTGCGGTACATCTGACCTGCGGTACATCTGACCTGCGGTACATCTGACCTGCGGTACATCTGACCTGCGGTACATCTGACCTGCGGTACGGCTGACCTGCGGTACGGCTGACCTGCGGTACATCTGACCTACGGTACATCTGACCTACGGTACATCTGACCTGCGGTACATCTGACCTACGGTACATCTGACCTACGGTACATCTGACCTGCGGTACGGCTGACCTGTGGTACAGTGAACCGACCGTCAGCTCCCATCTACGTTGTCATTCCATGTTCCTGAGGTTTTTCTACGTGTCTTTTAAAATTGTGTTCTCGAAGCTGAGAGAACGACGAGCGAAGCAGAGAAGAGAACAGCTGAGAACCAAACAGATAAGAGGAAAAAGACGGCGACTACCACACAAGAAGAGTGACCTCATCACACATCACCCAAACGCCTCAGAACACAGTCAGTGATGTCAGAGAGGATTGGCCCGTTACAAATATCTGATCAAACACTCGTCGCCTCGGGTGAACCAGCCAATAGAAACTCTCATCAGGTAAGTGAAAACATGTTCATGTGGAAAAGACTCAAAGGAGGCCTGAAACCTGAACGCCTTAGTTGATCTGTCTGGTATGACCCCTAGAACCACCTAAAAATCTCAAACACTTGAAAATAAAGTATAAATATTTCAAACTACTAAGAACGGTGTATTTGTGGTGAAAACTGATGGTTGTAAAACCGTAGAGAGGAGGAGGAAGGAGAGGGCGCCGTGACTTTCCTTCTGTCTGCAGTCAAACATAAAGACGACCGACACAGTGAGGCGTCGTCGCCTCAGTCACATCCTCCAGAGGACCAGAGGAGACGGAGCCGAGAACCTGAACCACTCGGTAACACTTATTCCATGTTATTTCATTCCTGATGTTTCTCCTCACAGAAACAAACATAGTATAAAGGCTACAGATGAAGGTGGTTGTTTTTGTTTGAATCGTTAAATTTTAACTTCAAAACGTCTGAAATCTCAGCTCAGGACGATATTTAGGATTGTTGGAATAACAGAAGCATGTTCTTAACATAAGATCCTGTCTTATCTGACAATAGGCTACTACAGAATCATCCTAACTACAGTAAATCATTTCCTGACTACGGATGGCACAGAGGGTCTAAATTCAAAATACCTGCCAAAAATAAAGCTAACACCAACGTTAGCCTGTTGGGAAAGCTGGTAACAATGTTAGTTTGTTAAGAAGAGAAGCTAAGACAGACGTTAGCCTGTTGGAGACGCTAACAAAGACGTTAGCCTGTTGGAGACGCTAACAAAGACGTTAGCCTGTTGGAGACGCTAACAAAGACGTTAGCCTGTTGGAGAAGCCAATGCTGATTGTAGCCTATTCAGAAGCCAACACAGATCTTAGTCTGCTAGAGAAGTTAACAACACACAAACAAACAAAAAAATAATCTCCTGTCCAGCTGTAGTCATCTTTATATTTAAGTCAATCTTTAAAACTTTTATTAGACAGAAGCCTGAAGAAAATGTAATGTTTGGAGGACAAGATCTGTTGTAACGGGTCAGTGCAACAAATAATATACACAGTGCTGAAGCAGGCCTGTGTTTGCTGACATATTGTATTAATATACTAACTACCTCTGTATGTGAGCAGGGAAACTCCAGGAGCAGAGGAGATGTAATGAATCACAGATGAGTGGAGCTCCGGTGTTGAGGAACAAACAGTCAGAGGTAATGATGTGAGGAAGGAGGAGGGAACGCAGGTTAGAAGAGAAAGTAGAGGAGAGAGAAGATGGAAACTCGCAAGAAAGGATGAGGAGAAAAGAGAGGGAAAGAAAGGAGGCAGTGGAGTCAAACTGAAGAGAGAGGAGAGAGGATGGTGGAAGGAGGAAGGAAAAACGTCCACATGGTGGAGATTTAAAAAAAATTTTTTTTTAACACTGGCATTAAATTACTCTCGCAACCAAATATCAAGTCAATTTTATTTGTATATCACAACAAAAGTCATATCAAGGAACTTTCCTGGAAGATCAGGTCTAGACCGACTCTTTATTCTACAGAGACCCAACAATCCCCCATCAGCACTGGTGAGAAAACACTGAAAACCTCGAGCAGATCCTGACTCAAGGTGGGCAGTCCTCTGCTTGGACCGGGTGTATCCTCTGGCACCGACTGATATAAGACGAACCAGTATGTGATGCAAATATGTTTATTTCTGTTACCATTTTGTTATGTTTAAAGATATACAGTATCATTTGTGCTGTGATTATTTCTTCCACCAAAGAGGTTATGTTCCCACCCTGTCCGTTTCTTTGGTTGGTTTGTCAGCAGGATTAGGAAAAAACTACAGAACAGATTTTTGTTATGAAACTTGGTGGGAGGATTTTCCCTCATTACAGAAAAAAACGACCAAACTTTTTGATTGGTGGGGCACGGGCCAGGCAAGCGAATCAGACGTGTAGGATTGTTCGGCCTTGGCAGAGGTAAGGAGGTATGTTGCTTTGATAGCACCTTTAATGAACCATTCATCCATTCATCCATCGTCAGGTCATGGTGGCAGCAATCTAATCAAGTATTCCCGATGCCCCTCCTGCAACACTTTCCGGTTCCTCCTGGGGGATCCAAAGACGTTCCATGTCTAAATGAGATTCAATCCCTCCAGTGAGTGCGGAGTCTCCTCCCAGTTTCCTGGGAAACCTCCAAAAGGAGGCACCTTGGAGGCGTCCTAGCCACCTTTCTATGAGAATGAGCAGCAGCTCTACCATGAGCTCCCTCTGGACGTCAGAGCTCCTCTCCCTATTCTCTAAGGCTGGGCCCCCCTGCGGAGGAAGCTCATTTCGGCCGATTGTATCTGCGATCTCGTTATTTTGGTCACTCCCCATGTTCTTGAGGTGAGGTTTGGAAAGCAGATCGACTGCTGATGCAGGTTTTAAGTAAATTCAGACTCTCTAACCTAGTACAGAAGAATGAGGTGTCTACAATATGAGCCAACATAAAAAAAAAAAAATTGCGACGCAGTTTCCCCAACAGGCTCAGATCATTCAAATGTTTGGATTTGGATTCATTATTATTAATTCTGTTTTAATTTTATTTGAGACTTATAGGAATCGTGAATGCAGTCCAACTGAATGAATGAGTGTGCATTGCTAATTAAGGCATTAAAGCAGGGTTGTCAGTGTAGGAGTGATAATAATTCCCCTTAATCAGGAGCTTGGTACACATGAATTAAATCCAGAAATAAATTAATAAAGAGCTCATTGTTCAAAGCAGTCTGAGATGGTTTTATCTCATACAGAAGCCTCTTTATGGCGGATGATGGGTTTGTGTTCATAACTGAACTGAATCAGATAAAAATGAAGCGATAATCAAGGATTAATATAAGATATAAAGGATTTGGAGGTGAATGAGTCATGATAGTAAAAAGATCACTATAACTTAACAGTCTGACTGAACCAAAAACTTTTAGCTTCAGCTTCTTATGAGTGACATGTTTCTACTTGAACATTCTATTTCATTACCTCTCTGTCTGTTTGTTTGTTTGTTTTGTTGTCCAATCGATATCTCAAAAAGTTGTCAACAGATTTTCACTCAGTGTGGACGTAAAAGAGGAGCTGATTGAACTTTTGAGGGGGATCAGGTGGATTCTGGATCACTTTTATATACGTTGAGAGAAATGACCTACCTAAAAAATAATAGTAATAAATAAATAATGAATAATAGACCAATCAATATAAAATACCAGGCATGGACGTCTCATCTTCATAAACATGTGGACAGCGTTTGTGTGATTAGGTTTAAGATGAAACATTTTCAGGGGCTTAAACTTTTATTTTACTGGAATATTATATTATAAAAATGTATAAACTCATAAATTACAATTTTAATCAAGGTAACGTTTGAAGAGTTTGAGGAAGGAAGTTTTTGACTAGCATGAATAAAACTTTTACTCATTACCTCATCAATGAACATTTCATCCTAAGATTTAAATGGTTAACTGGTGGTTGTTTAACAAGACATTTTCATCTTTTGTTTGGTTATTACTGAGAGAAACTGCAGATCTACAAATTGTACATTTAACAGTAGCTACAGCCAAAAGTTTGTGGATTCTTTAAATACAAGTTCTTTTAATTAAATTAATTAATTAATTTTAAAGACATTAGAATATATTTAGTACCAGAATCAAACAGCTGGTGATGCAAAAAAATATTTTAAAAACATTTAGACCATAGATTCATGGAAATCAGTTGAGTAGTTTTTACGTAAATAGAGAATTGTTGATCCGCCCCTTTGGCTCATGTCCCATCATTCCAAAATAATAATTATTAAATAATAATAAATAATAATAATTTTTTTTTAAAATTCTGGATCTGCAACAAAATTTGAAACACATCCTTGAATATTTAAATTAGCTATGAAAATATATATTTTACAGAACTAAACAGCCTTAATACCAATAATGTTTTGGTGGCTAGTTATGTGATAAGTGAATTTAGACTAAAATCTAGCCTGTGGCCCCTCCAAAAAAAACCCTGACACTGTTATGAATCAGGATTTAAGCTAATCTCCTATGACATCTAGGAACATTCTCGCTATAGCAGCTCCCAAAATGAAGAAGTGGTAAAAGGATTAAAAGAGGGAATCAGATTAAACTGAGATGAAATCTGCAGCCATGATGGGTCAATATGAAGCAGGGCAGAAAGCAGCTGCTGGGCATCACCAAAAAACTACACGTCCCACGGTGCCAGGCGGGGCTCCACAGATGGCGTTCCCAGGTTAGCTGGGTTCTGTTGAGAAGGCAATATGTCCCTCGGTCAACAGCGAGAGGTCTGTGCCAACTGGCAGGAAAAGAGATGGATATTTAAAGATGTGAAGGATGAGAGAGTAGGAGTCACGGGAGAGGAAGGAGGTGGAGGAGGTCAGATGTAAAAAGGATGACTTGTAAAAAGAAGAACGATGAATTTAGATTTAAGAACTGGTTAAAGGGATTGTAGAAAATGAATGTCATAAGTAAGGAAAGAGTTCAAGAGGAGATATTTGTAAAATATCAAAAACAACTTTTGAACAAAGCATCAAAGTTCACATCTCGTTTCTCATCTCTCAAAGCGCTACTTTAGACAATGAAGGCTTTGGGAAACAAACTGTCGTCCTGCGTTCTGTAGAAGGACTGCAGCACTGATAAAGATAATTAGCTTATATACACACTGTCTTTTTAATGTGCTGAGGAGAGGTAGATAGAACAGAAGAGATAGAAAGAAGAGAAGGAGACGGAGCTCAGAGGAAAGACCTTCGCCCAAAAACGGAGGAAAAGACCACACACACATACTGTATGTCTCGGACATGCATCACAACCGGCTGGCAGGCGCCGTTAAAAGTGCAGAACCACCCGTCGACGGTCACCTCAGTTTGTGGGATTTAAGGTCACAGTTGGTTTTGGCTGCAGGGGGAATCGGCCTAAACTGTGCATGAGACAAACGGGAAATAAACCACTGCTGTTGGTGGAGGCTAGCACCACAATGTCTGCTTGACAGACAGAAACAGCCTCTGTGACTGACTCACTGTATCTGAAAGCACATGATAGGTGGATCTGGGCCACCAGGCATGAAGTCAGATTTGACTATGGGTTGGTTTTCACAGGTATCGATAATCATTTTTATTTATATAGTGCAAATTACTAGGCTTTTGGGCAAGTAGAATAATATAAATTTCAGACAGCGTTGAGTTAAAATACACAAGTCCCATCTTCTTCAGGTATTTTGGAGAATTCTGCGACGCTGTTTTGCTGTGAAGCTCCAGAAATGAAGCTCTAGCTAAAGTTCAGTCAGGGAGACACTCTGAAGGCCCATTTAAGCTCTACGTTAAAGACGGAGACGGACGAAAGCCCTCCATACGTCTTCTGAGCTCATTCTGTACGTAATCGGACATGTTTTCAGAGAGCTTACGGATACGGACGAGACGGACGAAACGGACCAATACCACCGGAAATGTTTGGAGCCAGTGTAGCTACGATTCAGGCAAAGCATGACAAATATGTACTGAAACAACAAAAGAGAAAAAAGTGAAGCGATGAAGTTAAAAATCTCTCCGTCCTCAAGTCTCGATGTATTTAATGACCTCACAGACCACCGGCGAGTACATCGTTACCTCCGCTTTTGTGTTTGCGCTTTGTGTTTATTAGCTACATCATCACAACCTTCTTATAGCCGTCATCAAATTTGTTGTCATTGAAACTTTTGAAACTTCACTGACCCTCTGCGGTTGTATCGATGTCAACATAAAGGACGTACGGAAGTCTGTACGGGTCGACCGATCGACCGTTTGTGTATGGCTGTATTCATTTATGTACGTAGAGGGAGCATAAATGGGCCTTAACACATGCTTAGTCTGCTATCATGGTTTGATATCAGCTGTTCTCATCAGCTGATCACATCTATCCAATAGCACAGTTATACACCTTCTCCGTTAGCCTATGCACCTCTAGTTCATTCATGCTGCTGTTAGGAATGTCTTTACAGATTCAACAACTTCATCATTTCATCAGTCTCAGCAGAGTCATCAGCCACCGCCACCAGTGTCAGGACTCCATAGTGGGGTTTATCTTACTGCCGCTCAGGACAGATGCCCTCAGGCTAATTACCATGCAATAAAAAATTATCTGAATCACCTAATTGAAATGTTTTGTGGGCTGAGAAACTTCTCCCGACTTTCCATCAGGATGTGAAGCACACAATGGCATAAATCTCATTTTAAATGCATTGTTTATTCTCATTCTCAGTCTCATTTACAGTAGAGCTTCTTGTTGATGCCTGAATCCTTTCAGTAATTAAGAGAAAAATAAATATGAATCAGACCTCCATGATCTTCACATCATGGAGATTAAAAAGAGAAATTCTGGTTTTAAATGCTGTTCTAACCTCATATTTAACTATAAACTATGTACGTTCTTCGATACACTTTCGTCAGCCTTAGAGTTGATTGTCCTGTTGAAGACGTTACCATGACAGCAGAACCATCTCCGTTGATCACATGTATCTGGAGGACTTACCTTGACTAACCTCCGGTGGGAAGTGAAGCACTGACCCTGCTGTTGTTGGTGACTCACACCGTTAATAAGCCATTTAAACGACTGAAGTTGGTCTGTGATTCATTTCCTCTCCCCCACGGAGGGCTGCTGACGAGTACAGATCTGCAAACGTCCCCCCAGTGGACCCATGTTTGGGTTGTTCGTGACCTTCTTACACCTGGACAGCGATTTTGGGCTTCCCACTCATTGTCAGCAGTAATTTACTTCAAGGCGTATCTCATGATCACAACAGATTTTTGTGTTGTAGAGCAAAGCACAAGAAGCTAGACTTCACATTTCGTTTTCTGAATAAATTCTGGATGGATGGAAAGTGAATTACAGTCCAGTTAAGAAGGAAGCCTCTCATTACTGCTTCCTGAAAGAATTTGGAAGTTTATCCCAGGCAGCTGCCGGTAGTTTAATCAGCACACATTTCTTCTTCTACTGTCCTTAAATCTGAAGTGAAGAAAATAACAACTGGGTTTTTCTGGTCTGACGCTGCAGAAAGTGATGCAGATTTCAGGCATGTTGTCTAAGGTAGTCCGTATCAAGACATTTTAACTGATGATTGTCATACAAATAACTGCAGTTAACTTTGTCTACTTCTGTTTTATTGGTCTGATCAGTTCAATAACACAAATACACCTCATGAAGAAGAGATGTTTATCCTCTCTGTCACCTTTACATTTAGACTCTCTGAAAGCTTCAGGAACAGCCAATCACCTGATGGACCTGCAGCAGTCTGTCCCTGCCCAGTGAACTGGGAGTGGTGGTGGTGGGTTTGTGGTATTAGTGGTTTTTACCGCTACTTTTTCGTTGCCTCCGCCAGGTTATCTAGCTCTCCTGAATGTGTCCACAGCGGTGCAGTGGTGATCGGCTTTCCCTCCAAACGAGCAGCAATGTTCACGTCGAAAACGTAAGGAGCTCCAGAGATGAACAGTAGGTGCCGCTAAAGGCTGATTTAATTATTTATTCATCGCAGACTAAAGGCCGAATTATGCTCCCTCTACGTACGTAAATGAATCAGTCCGTCCGTAAGCGGTCTATCCGTAGATCCGTACATACTTCAGTATGTCTTCTACGTCGACATCGATACAACCGCAGGAGGGCAGTGAAGTTTCAAAAGTTTCCAACAACAACAAATATGGTGACGGTCAGATGAGGCTGTGATAATGTACCTAGTAACCTCACTTTTTTCTTCTTCATTGTTTCTGTACATATTTGTCGTGCCTTGCTTGAATTGTAGCTACACTGCCCCCAAACATTTCCAGTGGTATTGCTCTGTTTCGTCCGTCTCAACCGTATCAGATTGCGTACGGAATGAACGTAGAAGACGTACGGAAGGCTCCGTCCATCTCCGTCTTTAACGTAGAGCATAAATAGGCGTTAAGAGCATCCAGATGATGTCATCTACAAACGCCAGTCAAACATCAAACGTTGGAAAACGACGTGGAAATAGTGATGAAGTCTGACATTTTCTGTTTCCTCAGCTGTTTTTATGCAGACGACTGTAAATTATTCTAACTGATGTAAAATAATTAGTTAGCTTAAATAATGTTGATCAGGTGATGAGTGCTGCTGGGTTCAGACCACAGAACAGGATCCGTAGGTGGACATAAACTTGGTAAAGTGATGTGTGTGTACTAGAATTACTTTAAAAGTGGCGTCAGTGTCTATTCAATACATTTTTTTTAAATTCATTTGTATTAGGTTATTCAGAAGTTGCCCCCCTCTGTAGAAAAGCGTCTGCTGTGAAGCTATTTTATGATCCGGTGTGAAAAGTACTACAGACACATTTTACAAATATGTGATAATTTATAGTCATATTACAACATCTTAATTTGTTCTAAACATCTCATCTCACAGCGGTTCACTTTAAACACACTGTAATACAGAATGACCCCCCCCCATCACATATACACAATGCAAATGCAGCACAAAGGACAGCTTCCCAAAGAACCAGTACATACTGTCTCACCCCTCCACATGTTCGCCTCACTCCTGCCTCCCAACCCTCCCCTCTGTCTCTCTCTGACACCCAAGTACTGTAGTGACACAATCACACCATCCACACACGCGCCCCCCCCTCCTCCAGACTGACTGTAGCGTCACAGCGCGCTCCTTCCCAATGCGCCACACCAATCACCGCACATTCCTCCGCAAACAGCCGTGCGGACATCAGCGGCTCTCACGCACCTCTCCTCTCCTTAAAGCGAGGCGAGGTCTCCTGTACAACATCCCTGGCCGACCTTAAGGAAGCCGAGGGATGCTAAAACTGTCAGAGACACGCGCCTTTTCCTCCCTGCAGCTGAGGCAGAAGTCCTGACAGCCAAAGAAGCGCCTCAACGAGCCCAGAGGAGTTGCGCGTGGCTCTAAAGCAGCCGCGGGAGGCGCGCTTGTGATGATGAGGAGATGATGAAGGCGCTGTTCAAAATGAGGCAGCTGTACTCACCCTGCAGAGCGGACGGTGCAGCCGACGAGAGGTCTGTGCGTACTGGGAAGACTCGACAACCAAATTTGCAGTTTTCCAATCTCTCTTCCCTCCGCACGCGCTCCCCCACCCCTTCTCCTCCTCTGTCACTCCTCCTCCTCCTCCTCCTCCTTTACTCTGCCCTTCCAGCACTGCGGAGAATCGCTTGAATGGGCTTAACTGTAGTTTGGGTAAAGGGAGGTGAGACTGGTGTGTGTGTGTCTGTGTGTGTGTGTGTGTGTGTGTGTGTGTGTGTGTGTGTGTGTGTGTGTGTCTGTGTGTGTGTGTCTGTGTGTGTGTGTGTGTCTGTGTGTGTCTGTGTGTGTGTCTGTGTGTGTGTGTGTCTGTGTGTGTGTGTCTGTGTGTGTGTGTGTGTCTGTGTGTGTGTGTGTGTGTGTGTGTGTCTGTGTGTGTGTCTGTGTGTGTGTGTGTGTCTGTGTGTGTGTGTGTGTCTGTGTGTGTGTGTGTGTCTGTGTGTCTGTGTGTGTGTGTGTGTGTGTGTGTGTCTGTGTCTGTGTGTGTGTGTGTGTGTGTGTCTGTGTGTGTGTGTGTGTGTCTGTGTGTGTGTGTGTGTGTGTGTCTGCGTCTGTGTGTGTGTGTGTGTGTGTCTGTGTGTGTGTGTGAGGGAGGGAGAAGGTGCGCACACACAAGAACGTGCAGGTTGGAATTGAGGACATCATGCATCAAACTGACAGAAGGACTGATTCAAACATGCAGCAACAATTAGCATCATGTAGCTCATAAATGGTCTGGATTCATGCATCTCCTCCAGCAAAGAAATGATTGACAGCTGGGAGCCAGAGGAGTGATCGATCTGACAGTTTGGTTTCTGATCGGAGTCAATAAAATCAAAAGTTGACACACTGTTGCAAGATGTTTCTCTGAATGTGTGTAACATGGAAGCTGGAATAAATGTGTGAATAACAGTCAAACCTTCACGGCAAGTGACCTAAACACCACCAGCCCCCCTGATAGGTTGACCCTCATCATGTGACTCCTGGACCGTGAAAACCTGCCTCTAGAATCTGGATCACATTGGTACATTGGCTAGATTTTACTAATGATCTTGTAATTGTTCCATTGGATCCAGATGATGATCCGGATCACCACCAGAACTGGATTGGACTGTACCCTACCTCTAGAAAACATTTCATCTGGATCTATTCAGAACTTGTTGAGTAACCCTGCTAACCAGTAAAACATGACCTACATGGGATAATGCTTGACGAGGTGTCCATTATGATAGAGTCCATTGTTTCCTGATAATGAACCATCGTCCCTCTTCTAACCATGGTAACTCAGCAAAGGAGAAAAAGATTAAGACCATTCATTTTTATTTTCATCATTTTTTACAATTTCAATTTAAAGTTTTTCAAAAAACCCAGAGGGGTCTGACTAATACCTGGAACAATCATTACCATCTTTTTATGCAGTGGTCCCTCCTCCAGTGAATAGATTTTACACCTGACAGTCCAAACCAGGAAGTCTTTATCAAATGTAATTAAAGTTATATATAAGGTATATTATCTTTTATTCAATATACATCCTGTTTAAAATGGAGTTGTTATAATGCAGTGAGGCTAAAGCTGATCTTGCTGTATTGACTGATTGTTTTGGTTTTTATAAAGAATCTTATGATTGGTTATCCTTATTGGATAACCCCATATCCTTTGCAGGGTTGTGGGAGTGCTGGATCCTTTCTCAGCTGACGTTAGGTGAGAGATGAGGTACATTCTGGGACAGGTTGTCATCACTTCAATAATAATATGGTGTTACTATCACTAGCATAGTGTGGTGGACGCCATCTGCAGCCTCATCAACTAAAATACATTTAAAATCAATTAGAAAACTAGAGTCTACCTCCACAAACACCAAACCACTGTACCTGTCTGTAGCCGTCCTGTCCCAAGCTCCGCCCCCCCACAAACTTTACTGGAAACTGTCAGCAGTGTTTGGGATAATGATGAAAACCTTTTTTCTTTACCCAGAATAGATGACCAATATATATATATATATATATATATACAAATTTATTAAAAACCCAGACCAGCCACCCAGTCCAGTCCACAAAGGGCGCTAAACCCTCTAAGCTAACCAAGACATGAACCCAAACTAAACCTCACCCAAATCAACCTGTGACAACAGGACGACTGGATCCATCATAAGGAGCAACTAAAAGTATAGACCTACCCTTAGTGAGTCCACCGAAACGACTGCAGCGTCGAAGGCCAGGAGGCGGAGTCAGAGTGAGAGGCGGGATTCCCGCTTCTCTGATTGGTTGTTCCCTCCATCAGTACATATCACTGACACACCTGAGGATAAGGAGACACAGAGGACAATAATAACGTGACGGAGCAGTAAAACGTGACTGCTGAAATAAAGCATCACCAGGTTAGCATGTTAGCATTAGCGTGAGTCACTCTGGTCATTTGTGTGTGACTTACAGCTTCAGAAATACTTAGTGTGCGCCTTGATTTGAACACGTTGTGTTTGATTCTTTTTGAAACTGTAGGATGTAGACATGACATGTCACGTTCCCTGCATAGCTGCCATTTTTAGCGTTCCAACGAGCTAGCGGACATGCTACCAGCACCAGTTTATGTGCACCATGTGCTCTGTGTGCATTATTCCACATATACAGGCTCCAGTTTACTTCTGGCTGAGTATAAGAATATTATTGTAAAAGTAATAAATGAATGATCACGATTACTATTATTATATGATATTATTACTATTAGTTACAAAGGGGGAAAAACAGTAGATTTAATCTTAATCAGAGAGTTTATTCACAGCACAGTTTTAAATTAATGGTAAAATCCCGCTCAAGGAAGAGGATGGAGAGGATGTCACATATTTACTTGTGCAAGAACTTGTGTGCATGTGTCTTCCTGTGCTTTTACATGCAATGTTGTGTGTATGTATGTATGTGTAGTTGTGCCTCCATACTCTTTCATGGTTGGATGGCTCCATCAGCCCCTGGCGACCCACAGACTGATACAGTAGGCTCTGCTGCCCTGTGACTCACTATGTGTGTGTGTGACAAGGGAATTCATCCCACCTGCCAACTTCACACACTCTCTCTCACACACACACAGGAGGCCTGGTGTTTGTGCACAGACAAAGTTAATTGCTGGTTTGTTTGTTGTTGTTAATTTTTAAAAATCCTTGGGTAAAACTGTGTTCGGCCGATTATAGAACATAATAATAATAATAATACACCTGGTATCAAAATGAATTTAGATGCGGTATCCATTTAATAAACTGTTTACATCTGCTACTTTTAATGTTTTCTCGTTATCCTCACTGAGATTCCATCTCTGTCCTTCAGAGGAAAATCTGAACATGTGAGATGGAAGAAAAATCAGCCCCAGACTCCTTTAAAACCATCAGAATATCAGAGAAGATCCCATAAATCATACAGCAGCAGACTGGTTTACTCCACAGCTCATTATTCATTAAACCTGAAAAGTTCAGATTTCTGAAATTATTTTTTCAAAACAAATCTTTTCTCATGTGGATGAATAGTTTTTGGTGTTTAAAATCGGTGTTTACCAAACTATTAGGTTCACAGCAGTAGTGGAACGTTTGACCCACCATCAGCATCCCATTTAAAGGGATATGGCAGATGACACTGATTGGTTAGAAACCAAATAAGTTTGTGTCATAGACTGCGTTTCGTTCACCTTGCAAAAGGGAGTCGGATACGCCCAGAATACACTTCTCTCCACTGACTTTAGATCATTCAAATGTGCCTTAAAGGGGACATATTATGAAAATCTCACTTTTTCAGTGTTTATACACATCTATTTGCTTATCTTTAGTCTCTACCAACACACAAAGTGTTATATTTGGCCACTCAGTGACTTTTTAGTGAACTTAATGAATGAGAAATATGTCGTTTTGACAGCCCGATCAGATAAATAGGTGTTTTTTACGTCACTCTAACCTCCGGTTCTTGAGTATCTCCACCCATACCTCAATATCACCTCCCACATTTTTCCAACAAACTTGCCGTACTCCACCGTCATTGTTATCTAGCAAGCACCGAGCTACAAGCATAATAATAATCGAAGGTACTTGCTAAGCATGTGAGCTGTGCAGTAGTTGGTTGCACAAACCAACACAATAGTTGACATGGCCTCCCAGCCTCAGAGGACATAAGAACTGAGTGGATTAACTTTATTTTGATGGAAAAGTCCCTGCCAAGTTCCGTAAAAATCTCTACGTTTGTGCGAACCATTTCAAGTCCGACTGCTTCACCAACTTGGGACAGTACAACTTTGGACTGGCCAGCAAGCTTTTCCTAAAAGAGGGATCCATACCATCAGTCCGTGGTGAAGCTGCAGAAGTGGGAAATGTAAGTATTTAAAATAAATTCTGCTGCGTGTTTCTTTGGGTGTTAATATGATGTAACGTTTACAGCTGAGATAAACATTACCTCTTATTATATATTGTGGCGTCTACGTAGTTAATTGAGTGTTTGTAAGATGAAGTCATCTTGTCAACACTTGACTAACATTAGAGTTACATGAGATGAGATTGTCGATGTCTCCTCTGGTTTTTTGATTCAGTAAAGACATTTCACCAACCTCCGTCCCCCTCGTCTGCCCAACATGTCCGCTGTAACAGTCAGGTAACCAGCGTTTAGCGACGTTAGCATGTTGCGCTAGGGTTAAATGTGCTTTATGTCCTCTGTTACCCCGGTAAACGGACCGTGTGGATGTAAAGTATGTTTGTAGCTGTGACGTGACCAGAGCAGGCTGACTGTAATAACGGAGCAGTAACACTGTCGCTCAGAAATGTAGGATCTGGAGGAATATCTGCCGCCCGGTGAACTGTATACACCGGCCTCAGAACTGGAGAGCATTAGCATCTCCGTTGTTGTTGCTAAGTTGTTAGTGTCGTCAACACTATTTCGCTTGCTTGGAAAACATTTATTACTCATTTTAACGCTTAAGGTAACGACTATGTGTTCATGTGTGAGTACTTCTGATTTTTAATCCAACTAAGATTGAAACATAACATGAAAAAAAGCTGATTGTAACAACAGATTAAAGATCTCATTGTCAAAATAATGATAGTTACTGTAAAGGAATTAAACTCTATCTATATATTTGATCTATATTATGATGTGGATGATGAATACCCCTGTTAACTTGAGTTATATCTGCATTTATGTATGCATTGCTAAATAACTTTCTGTGACATTTTTAAAAAAGGTGGTAAATATCAGTGCTCTTTGTCTTTAGCCAAGCACATCTGGACTGCTGAGTGTGTCCCATCATGTGGGCTGCCAGACAGACCCACCGAAGAGGAGCACCGTCTGCACACAGCTTTCTCTAAAAACTCTCCAACCTGAGAAAAATGTACATTATTTATAAAACAGTCAATCATGAGGACTATTTATATTATGCCACTTTTTTCAGCTTTTAATTTTTACTGATGTTATATTATTTGTTTTTAAACAATATTTTTAAAATATATTTTAAATGATTGTTATCTAATTAAGACTGTCAGACCACTGAACATCTTTGTTTCAATAAAAATGAAGTCAATTTAAACAGTGTGTGTTCTTTCACTATGTGATATGTTTGAAGTCACCAAGCAAAAGACTACCATTAGAAGGTAGAGGGCATATTAATTTAGAGTAATCAATTCCACTGTGATATAATGTATTACAATAATAATAGTATTTTTTGCTGTACTTACTGCATTATCCCCCTGAGACGTAAAGACCCATAGTTAGCTCTATACATGTTTAATGCATTCTGTAGTGAAAATGCATTTAAACAAATTGGTTAGAATCCGGGATGATCCACCATGCATGATGGTGGATATTGAGGCTGCTGTAGTCTTCTTGCAACCTAGTACATTTAAAATGGAAAGTTAACTACAGGTAAGGACTGCATAAGAGTCTGGGTCTAACATATATGGATCCAACATGCTTGTTTGAGCTGCTTTGTTTTCTCCGGTAGCCATTTTTCTACCAGAAATCACAGTCGAGAGTTGCCATGGAAGCGCGACGCCGTAGTCGCATCGGCAATCCCCTCGCTTGAGGGGGCGGAGTGAGAAGTGTCTCATTTGCATATTAAGCGCCACGCCCTCAAACAGGCTGTTTGGAGAGAGGCAGCTGAAGGAGGAAGAGAAGGCTGCAGCGGTGCTTGATTCCATTCATATTTAAACCTGCCATTGTCGCAGACATTTCATTAAGACTAACAGAAATTGTATTAACTTGTGATAAAAGGGTATAATATGTCACCTTTAATGTTTCTTCACTTTACTCAGTGTTTGTCTGCAGGGTCAGTTTCAGGCCACTGTGTGCAGAGCTGATCTGTAGCCAGTGCACACATGCCCAGCTCCCATCCAGTGTTTGAGGTCACAGTATGGACAGAGCGTATGGAGACGTAAACAGGTCAGCAGCCTTGTGCCTCAGAGTCTGGGACAGAGCCGATGCCCTTGGTCGGCTACAAGGTGAGTTAGGTACGACATGTATGCATGATTACTTTTAAATAAGAATACCTTCCTTTTCAGGGAGACAGTTCCGATCTGGGGACGGCATGAGAACTGTTCACTGGTTGGTGCTCGTATGGCTCATCATCATTTGAACCCCTGAGGTCTCTTCGCTTCAGCTCCAAACATTTCTATCACATCATGCATTAAACCCAAGACACTCTACTTCCTGCTAATGAACAACGGATGAGAGGAAGAAACAGGCCATCTGTTAAGGAAACGGAAGAAGAGAATGGAAAGACTTCCTGTCCTAAAAGGTTTTGATAAACTGAAGAGATTTACTACTGATTGAACGTCTCTATCAAGACTAATGCAGCGTTGATGCAGCGACAACTCTGCAGCGAGACGCAGGTTAGGGCTGCAGCTGAAGGGCAACAAGAGCCTGATGTGAGCCGACATGTGCCATGTGGTCTCTATAGGGTAAAAAGTCAACGGTGATCACATCCCTCAGATCGTGTCGACACTTCACAGCCACTGACCTCAATTCTAACACACATTTCAATAGTATCAGCCTTCAGAAAAAAAAAAATTAGTTCAGCCTCAAAGTGGGTCGTCCCCTCTTCAGGTGGGCTCTCAACTCCCAGCACTAGAGGACGAGTAATCTGCTCCAATAAATCTTGATCGCAGAGGGAAACTAAACCTCTTATCCAGGACTGGAAAAGAATGTGAGCTCTAGTTATTACAAACCATTTAGTTTTCTATGACCAATCATTAGACGAGGTAATTACAAACATTGTTCTACATTGGAGAACCACAGGGCTCTATTTTAGGTCCTATTTAATTGTCTTTAATTGCTGGACTCTTTAGAAAACATTTCCTTGTTATGTTGATGATACTTCACTCTACCCTCCGCTAAAAGATGTTTTTCTGTGTTGCTCATCATAAATATCAAATGGCTAACAGTTAACAAACACTCTGGCAGAAGACCTCACTTTTTTGTCCCCCAAAATTCCCATCATTAAATTATTCAAAACATTCTTGTCTTTGTGTTCTCACGGGAGATTGGAATTGTTAAATTAACAGTTGAATTCTGCAAACAGTAACTTCTGTATATATATATATATATATATATATATATATATATATATATATATATATATATATATATATATATATATATATGGTTTTTTTATTTTTGTTTTTTTTACATTTATTTCTATACAAATGATTGAGTTTATGTTTGACTACATCTGTCCTTTTTGTCAGTAGTCAGTGACAACATATTTTTTTAAAAACTTCAGTTTCCACCACTTTCCCATCATTTTAAGTATGAGTGTATAGTAAAGTATATCTTATTGTCAATTTAATCTGCTCTGAAGAGCAATTGAAGACACCCCCATTTTAAATAATGTAAAAGTCAATGGCTGACAGTGGAGGGATCACACACAGCTGAATATAAAGTGAGACTTCGCGATGACTTCAAACGAGACCCAGAAAAGCAGCGGGTTGAGGAACCTCCTCTCTTACGGAGACGTGTGTGACTCACAGTCACAAACATAGTAATAGCGAGGGAGCTCATGGCCTATTTAACTGGTTAGTCCCCAGTCAGGCCAACTGGTCCTGAGTCAAACCTTCTGCTGCTGCACAGATCAGAGAAAAAAGAACTACTAATGCAGCCGTCAGACAAATGACAGAAATCAAACTAACCCTGTGGTGAAGTCACACTGCTGTGAGGTAGAAACATAGTTCAGTGTCTTTGTATGTAAAGAGAGTTTGATTTCATTGTACAATTAGATACAAAAAATGTGTTTCATATGTAAAGAAAACATATATCTTATAGTATCCAATATGTTCTATTGTTTGAAAACAGCACTGATTCTTTGCCACTGATTTCTTGAGTATGCAGCTTATTGACCCTTTAGACTTCCTGTCCGTTTCACCACTGGAGTAGAGACCCTCATGCGTCCTTTCCACTTTCCTCAGGCTTTCTTTTGGCTGCTTAAAGATATGGGTTCAGTTGAGAGCAACAATAAATATCACAGAATTGATGCCAATATCCCTTCAGAGAGCCACAAGTCTATTTTCAAAGGACACAGCGATAATCAATAATAATGCAAAGGGTGGAGTTCAGACAAGTACATTGTATTGGTTCAGAAGGGATCTGAAAACAGCCATTTACAATCAATAAGTCCATAGATCCAATCCTAATGAAATAAAAAATGAGACATGTCTGCAGAGCTGATTTCATTTGGTCTAAATGGTCTGAAACTGAAAAAACAAATGTTTTATGTATGTATTTAATTAATCCCTCTGCTTGATATTTGTAGAAAACCCTCGCCGTCAACACTGATCTGGTAGAAAGATGTTTTAACATAATTTTAAAGGTGGATCCTGCAATAAATGTAAATGTAGTCATTTAAATCATGTTTTAAATCCGAGTTTTAACCTAAAAAAGTTCTTTAATGATTCGCACCATATGGAGCAGAGGCCTGCACTACAAAACAAGTTCAACGTTGTCAGGATATCTGTCCATTATGTGGCTTCACTAAGCGTCACATAAAGGAGGCTATCAGGATACGTCAACCCAGTGTAGGCGGGGCTTACAGTGTCTGACCAATCACAAGTCCACCTGCAGCAGAGGGGCGTGTTTTACAGAGACCAAACTTCAGTATGAGACTAATGTGAAGAAGTTCCAGGCTAGAAGCAACACAGCTGTAGCTACGACATGCAGGACAATAACAATTATTATGGGATAGATCTGACTGTAACCACCTCCAGAGAGAGTCGGAGGAGGTTAAGTGATCATGTTGGTCGTCTTTTTTGTGTAAGGCCTTATAGCACCAATCATGCTTTAGAGAGGCACAGATTAAATTACAAATAAAATATTATGAACATTAAGAAGAAATATATTAAGAGTAGAAGAGACCTTTAGAAATAAGACATTAGAACACAATAAAATTGCAAATAAAAGACATTAAAGGCAAATAAATAGAGATTAAATTAAGAGCGTTTTGAATTGATTAAACCGCTCCAGAAAACATTCATGTTTTAAACCTGATCTGAATGAGTACGTCTGAGTTTAATCATTGATTTAGTGGATAAAAGGTCAGAAAATACAGAAAATACAGAAAATAAAGAAACAAACTTGTAACTTGATCTTAAATCTACGTCAACTCTGTAGAAAAACTATTTATCTCTATAGTAATGATGTAAGGATGAATAAAACATCTCCTGAATCTCAATCAGCCTGATGCTGAGATGTTTAACATGAAGCTAGCAGTTAGATATCCTCCTGCTGCAGCACCATCAGCTCCATCAGCACAGAAACCTACATCTTCTGCGTGAGGCATCCTTCAGAGCTCAATGTTGGAGCTAAAGTCAGAATCCCTGGACACCATCATGGAGTAAAGGGGCTCTGACCCACAGCTGTGACTCTGTTCAGGGTTGACTTTTGTTGTTCACTCACAGAAACATGAATGAATGTGACGACGAGTTTATAAAAACAGACTTCAGAATGGAAACTGAAGCTGCATACGGGATCAGGTCCAGCCAGCAGAGAGCTCACAGATCCTCCTCCTCTTTTATCCTTATTCCTATGGGGGTCCCCCCCTCCCCACCTCTCTCCTCGCCCCTCACTCCATTTTTAGCTCCCTGCCAGGGAAATCCGATAGCGTGCTATAAATAGCTGCACATAGATCTTTACATGTGAGCTCTTCCACAGTAATGAGGGACAACGGACTGCAGACACCGGTGCTGCACTAATGCGGAGCAGCTACATCTGCAGTTTAACAGTGCACTGCAGGAAGGACACGCTAACATGTGGGGCTTTATTTCAAAATGTTTAAAATATTAGATTTACACCAAGAAAGCCGTCAAAGTTCAATAATCTGTTAAGTTTTTGTCATGAATCAATTTATTTTCCTGTTTTATTAGGAATCTATTTATCTTTATTTAATACATTTGATGTGATATTTCATTAAAGCCGAGGTTGGCAGAAATTCTATCATCATTGAGCAAAAACTCCACAATAACATTTCATCATATCATAATTCAAGGAGTCCGAGTTAGAAAACCGAGCCCATTGGGAGACTTGGGCCAATCATAGGTCTTATTCAGAGAGAGGAGGGCTTTTCTATTGGCTGCTCTACAATTGTAGATGAACCTTCCTTCTGGTGGGGGAAAACCTGATTCATTGCCTGTTGCAGCACTGGCAACAAATGGGTACACTGGGGAGCAACCCAAAACCAGTAGAGCACATACAGCTCCTTTAAATTAAATTAAACCATAATCCAAATTTAATTTGTTAAAGTGAGAAAATAAATAAATCATGGATCCACCTCTTTATCTGGATCTACTCCAAAGATCTGTGGTTCCTTCTTTGGCACATGCCCCACTCCTCCACCCCGTTTCAGGAAAATCTGTTAGGTAGTTGCTGTGTAATCCAAACTAATACAGGTGAAACATGACCTCATTAGTGGAGGTGAAAATGAGGATTTAATACAAAAGAGAGGCTAAGAGAGTCCAACAATAAACACAAGAAAACCCGTATCGGTATCGCTATAAAATATGTGTAGAACGATGTCAGGTAGAGCAGAAGGACACCTGGTTGTCTCTGTGATCGCCTGTTGTGAACACTTTCAGAGTCACTTTCAGGTTGCTGTGACAACAGTGATGTCAGAGAAATCCCACCAGGTAAATATGGCGGGGTGGAAGAGGTGAAGGATGGAGGGAGAGACTGAAAGAGGAGAAAATAAAAAAGGTAAAGAGGGGTCATGTTAAAGAAAGGAAGGTGTAGAACAAAGAAAGAATGGAGGACAACATGAAGATATACAGACCAACAGTAGAAAC
The DNA here is from genome assembly GCA_037577475.1 of Chaunax sp. Z400. Classification (NCBI taxonomy): domain Eukaryota; kingdom Metazoa; phylum Chordata; class Actinopteri; order Lophiiformes; family Chaunacidae; genus Chaunax; species Chaunax sp. Z400. The sequence continues at coordinate 24,586,921 of CM075200.1, forward strand.
GCACTTTTTTTTATGTCATGCCATCCTGTTCATATCAAATATCAAAGGTAAATTATGGGTCACATCTTTATTCACCCTTTAACTACAGAAAAATCATTTTTGTACAGATTAGTGGTTTTTGTCTTAGTGTTTATAAGTCAGAAAGTGTGGATGGTGAGACAGAGAACAACAATAGTCACTACCGTGTGTGTCTACCTCCAGCATTTATCACTACTTTACACCTCCTGAATGGATCAGATGTTAATCTGGACTTGTAGGATGACGTCATTCTTCCTGCAGAGCTGTGACAAGTTGTTCATGTGTTGCTGGAGCAGGATCTCTCTCTCTCTCACCTGGTGATCCTGAACGTCCCACAGAGGACATTGTCATGCATGAAGGTGGGAATGACATGTGGACCTAGGACCGTATGTCTGTAATGGATGGCCGTGAATGTGGACATGTTCTGACCGTCATCCATTAGTAGTAGTAGTTGATGTAATAAACAATCTTACTCACACTAGTCTCTCCTGGTTAGGGTTAGTCTGGTTCTGGTTCCTGTTGTATGCAGCTACCTTTCAGAAGAGATGTAAAAATGAAGAACTTGTCCTCAGACCCCATCATCTCCCAAAGTAAACAAGCAGATGATTTTATTTACATGTTGTTAATGTTGTCTGATAAACACTTTTGTCTCTTGCTGCTTCCTGTGAGAAACACGGAGCTGATGCTGCTGTGGCCTGAAGGAGGCTAGAGCTCCTCTCCAACTACATCTACCCCTCGCTCACACACACATTTATGAATTGCTAATGCTAATGCTACCCATATTATCATTACCTTAAATTACACAACAGGAGAATGATGTCATCAATTCTGTCAAACAAAAAGACTTTTAAATGATGTTACCTTTCTAAGTTATTATGCCATGTGACCTATGAATACTAAAATATGGCTGCTACACTCTGTGTGTGTGTGTGTGTGTGTGTGTGTGTGTGTGTGTGTGACGACCCATTTAGGGCCGTCTGCTCAGCCAGATGCTAGCCATCGGCGACTCGGCTCAGGCACATCTGTGATAGGCTGCAGGCCTGGAGGCGGGACCTCCAGAGTGTCATCTGAACTCATATGAACTATGTAAACATTTACTGATGTGATGTTAAAGTGAATCATACACCTCTGAATAAATGGTTTGCTGAATTTACTTAATTTTATTATGTCACATGGTTGCAGTAAATAATTTTATTTAGATCCAGACATTTTTCAGTTGAATTATTTTTGGTCATTTTAAATTATATTTATATCAGATCAGTTTAGAGTCACGTCTACTGCATGTTTTTGCACTAAGGGAGGAAGGTGGAGGACCCAGAGAGAACATTTAAACTACACACAGAAAGGTCAGAGGTCAGGATTCAAACCTGCAACCTTCTACTGTGAGGTGAGGCGACAGATTACATTAACATGCACATATTTTTTTTCCTAATTCTTTTTTGTTGTTATTTTTCTGGTGTTTTCTGCCTCTATTATTTGATGGGACAGCTGAAGAGGTGACAGGAAATGGGGGAGAGAGCGAGGGGGAGGGCATGAAGGGCCATGGGCGGAGTGGAACCCGAGGCCCCTGTGATGAGACTCAGCCTCAGTACATGTGACACGTTCCACCGACTCAGCTAAACGCGCCCATAATTACTTTTAAGGACGTTTGAATGAACTTGTGATTACAAAGGGATTAAAAATGATGAGTATGATGTAATAACATTAAAAATAAACTACATTAAAACATGAAACATTTATGAGGAATCAGAATCAGTGTTTTCAGTGTGATCAGTTTGTTTGTCTGTTCATGACGGCTGGAAAACAGGAAGAACAGGGTTCAGGAAATGTTTCCACTTCTGTGAACATTTCCAGGTAAAACTTTTTAACACCATGAAACTGGGTGGAAAATCATCCCAAAGAAGGAACACCCCCCCCCCCAACCCCACTTTCTTTAACAGTGTGAGAACTACGGAAGAGGATTAGGACCAGACGAGGAACATTTTTAGAACTCTGACTTTAATGCCAGGTTACATGTGGCCCTAATGCTCTTCCGTAGAGAACCCAGAGGGTAGCCAGTTATAACTCAGAAAGTTCTGAACAGATTTTAAACTTTATTCAGAGATCATTAAGGATGGAACAGGAAAAGCTGACTCTTCTGGAACAGCTGTTTAAAGTTCTAGATGTATGTTCTCATGTTCTCGTAGTGAAAGAACCTGAACACAGGTGTTACACAGAGGAATGTAACCTGTGGGGAGAATTAGCGTTTGTTCCTTTACACTGTGGACACTGTGCAGGTGTAAGAGCAGTGTCTGAACACTAGCTGGCAGCAAACTATCTTCATGCACACTTTCTGTCTCACAGCAACATCCAACAGCACATCTGTCAGTCATTCTAGAAGCATGTCACGGTGGACACGCATGTTTGACAAATTCTTTTTTTTTTCTTCTTCTTCTTTTGTTGACCACTTTCCTTTTCTTTTTCTCCACAGTCACTTCCTATACTCACTTCTGATCTTTCACTAAGAGCCAATCGTCTTGCAGAAACAGTCAACATGGTTCCTCTTGGAGCTCTTCCTGCTATTGTTTATTTTCCTTTGTGATTTTTCATGCATTTTTAGCAAAGACACTGAATAGTGATGATGTTTGTGTTTATCTACTCAGCTCAAAAAGCCCATGCCATATCATGGACAGTTATAGTATACTACAGATGATTATTAAGGTGTTTATAAGTGAGTATAGGTAGTCATAATACATTATAACAGTCGATCTCGAGTCCATAAGTACTAAAGAGTATCCATAAGACATTTATAATTCATTAGAAGTAACATCTGTAATGTTTTATAACTGTTGATTTGGTGCATCAGAGAATGTTTATGTGGTCATAAAACATTGTGAATGGCCCTAAAATGTGGTATAGATGTGTTTTTGAAACATGCAGCTGACAGTGACATGACTACACATCAGGTTCAGATGGTGTCCTGTGGTCGGAGCCCACTGCATCGTCTGTCAGGAGACACGGCGAGCACCCGCCATCTGCTGCAGCAGGTGGGGGTGGTCCTGAACGATGGCGGGGGCACAAAGTGGACATCTTCTAACAACCTAACAAACACACACCGAAACGACGATCCCGGAGACGAGACGGGGAGATGTTCAGTGTTTTCATTAGCCCAGGCAAGGTTGGTTAACGGCCCTGTTGTGACACAGAGAGCTCGTTAGCTCCCCCATTAATTAACATGTTTTAATGCTGTGGTGATGTATAGCAGGGTTACGGACCTAAAAGGAAGGCCTGCCATGTGAGAATACATTTATTTCTTAGTTGAAGCTGCTACCTGGTTATTATTGTGTTATTTTTCAAGACAACAAATGAAGCTTCAGTTCATATCTGCTCATTGTGACAGTTTAAAACCAGACCTGCAGTCAGGATACATACCTCTGCTGCCTGTCCTGGTTCTGCACCCTGATCCGAAGCCACCTCAGAATCTAGGCCCCTGTCCCCGGTTCCAAACACCACGTCTCTGCAAAATGAGAAATGAAACCTGTCTCATTTTGTGACATTCTGCTAACAAATGAACAAATAAGTCACGGTTTTGGGTTTTCTTTGTGACTTCCTGTCTAGTTTGAAGGTTCGTCTGTGTATTTAGGTCATTACTGACTCTCTGCCTCCTGTGTCTGGTCCTCCCTCATTGTTTGCACCTGTGTCTTGTTGTCCCTTCCTCCTTGTGTTTACAGTCCATGTGTGTGTCCTTTTCTTTGTGAGTTTGTTGGTTCTCCTCCTGAGCTCCTCGTCTCTAAAAGTTCATTTTAAATTTCTGTAAAAATCTCTAAAAGTTCACTGTAAATTTCCCCACTGTGGGACTAATAAAGGGATATCTTATCTTATGGATATCTTATCTTATTTTGGATTTCGTCAGCCTTTGGACTTCTTGTTCGGACCCTTACCTCTAAGTTTCTTCATAACTTGACATTAAATCCCTGAATTACTCTCTGCCTCCTGTGTTTCTGCATTTGGGCCCAAATTTTGTACAAACTGTGACAAAATAAACAAATGAGGGCGACGCAATCCATCCAAAATGTGTCGAACCAGACATTTAAAACCTCTAATCTTGCTCATGTCCGTTCATTCAGCCTCTGAACCGTGCAGCTAATGTTAGCCGCTCAAAACGAAGGTGCATGCAAAGCGGCACCTAAAACAAACAAACATTTTCAGCAGAAATGTGGTGTAAACGGGGCCTAGAACGACACATGGTAGAGCTCATCCTCCAAAAAGGCCAAAATGTCTGTTTTAAATAAATTAAACCTTGATCAAAATTCCAATTATTAACCTAAGCTTACAGCTATGATGAAAATCCTCGAGTAGTTTACATGTAATTAACAAAACTACTGAAAAAGGCCTATCTTAAAATGCATCTGGCTCTTTATCTGGATCCACTCCACAACGTAACATGAAACCAACATGAAAACACAACCTTAAGTGTTATTTAACTTTAACATGTCTGTGACTCGTTTCTATTAATCTTTAACTGTGACTCACTGCAGCTGCTACATGACCAGGAAAAATCAAATGAGTCACAGGTTCTCAATGTTTTGGTCAGTTTGTTCTGCAAAGTCACATATTGTATTTGCATGTTTACATAAAATATACAAAAGTCAGTAAAGTGAAATACCTGTGATGTATGAACACCTCCTTCCTCCTCATGGTAACAGACCTGAGATCAGCCCATTAGAGTTCAGTTCCTTCTGCTTTCTAGAGTCAGAGGTGTGACAGCTGAGCAGTAATTACCCTGCTAATGGCTTTATTGGGTCAGGCTGGAGCAGTGAGGAGGCAGCATGACACAAGATGAGGATGCTCCAGTGCATCTGGCCCCCTCTAGTGGAGGAAATCCTAAAGTACAGCTACAGCAACAAAAAGACTTCATCTGCTGCCCTGAGCTGAGACGTTTACCTTGTAGCCCATTGACTATTGATCTGAGTGAGGAGGATGAGTTCTTACAGCAGTTAACTCGACTGGACATGGTTCAGAGGTAGCAGCAAAACAAAGACAAAGGCTTCATTTACAACTACAGGGCAAGAATTCAATAGTCTACACATTCAAAGAGGATTATTAGCATCATTCATTTCTTAAAGATGTCACCAGTCTTCCTCAAAGTAATCAGGTTCTACTTTTGGTTTCACCACCAGATGCATATCGTACCAGGGTTGAAGACTAGAAAGCACTCGGAGAGCGCAGACCTCTGCCAATGGCATTTTTAATAAACCTCAGCAGTCAAGAAATAGTTTTGCAGGGTTAGAAAGTCAAATATTCATTCACATAAAATGACATTTACAAAACCAAAAACACTCTCCTTACCCCGGAATCTGCGTGGGTTGTCAGTGATGAGTTGTCCTACTGTTGAAGAAGACATTGAAGTAGACACAGATAAAGCTGTTCCTCTCCTGCTAAAAGTAGATTTATGGACAGATAGTTTTGCAGAGCTTCTTCTCCTTGTAATTATTTTGTAGTATTACTGTGTTTCTCCACTGTGGCCTGCTCCTGCTACAAGCTAATGCTAACGTGTACTGAGTGTACTGGTGGAGTAAAACATTTAACCATCATGATAACATGTCAGGTGCGACATATGGGCGATCTAGAGGCTGGTACAGTGGACAGAACTTTTTTTTCTGCCATCTTGTTGGAGATACGTTGGCCTGTTTGGGGGGGGGGGGGGAGGTGTTGTGTTTGGAGGACAAAAACATGATAAACGTGATGCTTTGTTGAATTTTCATGTGATTTTTATTCTAGATAATCTGTTATGGATGAATGGGAACCAGATCCAAACATCTGTTGGGACGTTTGAGACCAGTAGAGGCTGAACATCAGATTAATGCTCCTGCTGGTTCTCTCTGCCTCCCTCCTGTTGCCTCCTCCATCATCACGTTCTCCTCACCTCTGTAAGTGGATCATTCATGTCTCACCTGCCGTTCATCTAGAAGATAGAGTTAGAGTTACATGAGATGAGATTGTCGATGTCTCCTCTGGTTTTTTGATTCATTGATGCATGATGGTGGATATTGAGGCTGCTGTAGTCTTCTTGCAACCTAGTACATTTAAAATGGAAAGTTAACTACAGGTAAAGACTGCATAAGACTCTGGGTCTAACATATATGGATCCAACATGCTTGTTTGAGCCGCTTTGTTTTCTCCGGTAGCCATTTTTCTCCCAGAAATCAGTCGAGAGTTGCCATGGAAGCGCGACGTTTAAATCTTTAAATCTGCTCATGGCTCTGACAGGTGGGGGAGGGGTCGGAGGTCAGACTGAGCTCAGTGAGGTCCAATCATACCTGAGGGATAGGAATGTGTGTATCATGAAAATAAGGCAATTATAGCTACGTTTGTAGGTGGGTTTCACATAACGTTTTAGTATACAGTACATGTGCAGGTGTGAGTTAAATGATGAGTCTGTGGGGGCCAGCGAGGAGCTGATGGGGAGCAGGAACTCCACCCAGACTGCCCTCCTCTGGTCAGTGGGGAGATGATTATCAGTGATCCCAGTTAAAATGAGAAAAACCTCCCAATTTACTGACCCATACAAACGGCTCAGTGAGAGTTCTGGCTGTCAGACTGCAGGGTGAGGTTTATTGGTCTTGTTGGACTAAAAGCAAACCTGCTCTTTTTTCTTATTGAACGTCTAATTGATGGGATTCATCAGGACAAGCACAAAGAGGAGAGTCTACAGATTCCAGCAACGTTCAAACCACATTTTATACATCACAAAAAATAAATACATTTTCAAAAAATGGATGCAAAGATGGAGGCCTGAAAATGTCCATCAGAACCAGAACCATCAGATGTATGTTCGTTAGCTTCCAAGTTAGCATCACTAGAACCAGGACAGGCTGTAACGATGATGTCACTCTAGCTCTCAACATTCCGTACAACTAGGTGCAAGGAATGTTGCACCTGATGTCATCAAAGACTTCAAAGACATTAGGGAAGTACCTGAATATTTTTCCCATTATTTTTCATGGGAAAATTGTTTGTGGTTTGTTGGGATTTTCTCGAAAACAGTTTTTAGGATCCTAACGAAAAGTCATAGCAAACCATTCCTGATCGTTTTGCTACATTTTCTGTCTATGTGCCGCCAACGCTGCAAGACTAGTTAGGCGGCGAAAAAGTGTACAAAAAGTGTGAAATAAGTATGATGACTTCTACACGTGCAGCACAGATGTTCCAGATGTTATGGCTGAATGCAAAGTGGACAGAGATCAAAGTCAAAAGTGGTCTGGATTTAACTTGTACACGCAATCAGGCATCACCTTCATGCATGACAATGCCAGACCACATGTGGCTCATGTTTGTCAGGAGTAGTCTACCTGGACCAGAACAATGTCGCTGTCCTTCCTTGGCCAGCATATTCACCAGATCTCAACCCAATAGAGCATCTGTGGGATGTTCAGGATCACCAGGTGAGAGAGAGAGATCCTGCTCCAGAAACACATGAACAACTTGTCACAGCTCTGCAGGAAGAATGACGTCATCCTACAAGTCCAGATTAACATCTTATCCATTCAGGAGGTGTAAAGTAGTGATAAATGCTGGAGGTAGACATGCACGGTAGTGACTATTGTTGTTCTCTGTCTCACCATCCACACTTTCTGACTTATAAACACTAAGACAAAAACCACTAATCTGCACAAAAATGATTTTTCTGTAGTTAAAGGGTGAATAAAGATGTGAACCATAATTTACCTTTGATATTTGATATGGACAGGATGGCATGAAATAAATAAAAAAAAAAAAAAGCATTTCTGCTGTTGGTCAGTATATGTTGCTGGACTGATTCTACATCTCACTTTGTACTACGCTAATATTACAAACTCTATACTGTTTTTTTTTACTATTTCTAAACCATATATTGTACGTACAGTATACAGTTGTCACTCCACTTGCCCGGTCCAATATGGCGGGCGCTTTCTCGTATCCTAGCAACATGAAAGGTCACATGAAAGGTCACATGAAAGGTCACATGAAGGTCACATGAAAGGTCACATGAAAGGCGGACACATGAATGACCAAAGGCCTGCCCGTGTGCCATCAGTCCCTTGATCATACGCTATAAAACTGGTTCTTCCAGTACAGACACACAATTGTATCTTGAACACATAGCGCACAATGTAAGTAACTTTATGTATTAACATAGTAGTTAAACCTGTTACAGCCTCTGGTGGCTCAGCTAATTAGCACCGTTAGCTTCTCTCCTCTGTTGTAGCTTGTCTCCTTCCTAGCTGTCTCACACATTACTGTCCTTAAGTTTATTTCACATCAATATTTTTTGCAGTAGACCTTTTGTGTGACTTTGCTGAGTCACGGTTTTCACAGGCTAACTCTCTAGCTAGATTCATTCATCTTATTAGCTGGGCCAATGTAAAATATTGAGTTTGTCTCAGATGTTTAGCGCTGAGAACTGAGATGAGATGGAAAGTTTCTGTAATTATCCTCCTCTTTGTTTTAAATAGTATATCACCATTTCTTGTGCCAGTGCCTCATCCTGTTTCTGCTCTCCTGTTTCTCTGCAGTAATCCTTGAAGACAGACAACAAGAAAATATGTCTAAGAGAGACAAGCAAATGATGGAGCAACTAGATACTCCAGCAGTAAGTGTTTTTAAAAAAAAAAGTTTTTTAATAAATTATTTAAATAATAAATATACAAATAAGTACTATAAAAATAGAAGTAAACACTTGTAGCAGTTGTTGCACATGGTGAATACTGCACTAATAAAGTATGTATATATTTTTTTCTGATGGAGTTAAAGGCTCAGGCAAAGAAGCTGTTTTTCAGTCTGTTTGTGTCTTAATGCTCCTTTACCTCCTTCCAGTCTGTCCTACATGAAGCCACTGCAAGTTTGAAAGAATGCAACGAGGAAAAGGAGGAGGACATACGTACAAACAAAGAGGAGTCTAAGGAGCTTGATCCCGATGTTCAGTCGGCTATAGATCGACTCTATGAGGAGTACTCTATTGAAGGTATCATTATATTGTTTCATGTTTTGTGTTGGAGGTGCCTTAATGAATAGTTAAATCTACTAGATGAGGTATAAAGTATTATATTTTCATTCAGCTTGTCTCATATCATGCTCTCTTCTCTCTCATCAGGCATCCACAACTTTGCCAGAGAGCTTGGTATCGATCCCGACACTGAGCCAGAGCTCCTGTGGATAGTCAAGGAATGCCTCGATTCCCCTTTACCTGATGGATTTGTTCAATGGTAAGTAAGGGGAGAGAAGCTTGGGAGTTAGCTTCTAAAATGGTAGAGCTAAAAATGGTTGGAAACTAATTATTATAAACTCAGGTCTAAGCCGTTACTATGACAACTAAGTAAACAGCTTCAAAGGTTAATGGAACAAACCTCTGAGGGTTATCTTGGCTTCTATAGTCCATGTGGTGCAGCGTTCAGTGTCAGGGGACAACACAACCTGTGGTGACATCTCCCTGTTCACCCAGCCATCCACCCATCATCTCCCCCCTTGTCCTGAGGGTTTTTTAGAAGTGCTAAAGTGACCCCCTCCTCTCTCCCCTTCTTTTCCCCCACAGGCCAGATCGCAGTGGTAAAATCTTTTATACCCACTTCTCGGTTGGTAACATCCCCCTGAATCATCCCATGTTGGACGACTTCTGCCAGCTGGTGACTCAGACGCGTGGCGATACCGTCCAATGTGAGGACACCGCAGAAGAAAAGCAGGAGCCATTCGAGACTTCAGACGTGAGTTTGTTTTAAATCACAGTCTTAATTTCTGGGCCTGTGTTTGAGTGTAAGCAACACAGAACATTTGTCTAATTTTCATCCATGTTTTTATTTGTAGAGCGAGGATCTGACATGCGAGAGTGAAGAGGAGTCTAAGGTTGACGCCCCTTTCTTCACTGATGAAGGTAAACAGGGATGAGGGAGGTTGATGAACTGTATTTAGTTGGAGGCAGGGACATGATTGATTCATTGTTCTTACATTATCCAGAACTAGAAATGTATAAACTCTCCAACCACAGGTAGATTTTACAGCAGCTCATTGGTGGCAGGTGTGAAATCCTCAGCTTGATTGGTTTACACTTAATGAATGGTTAAATCTACTAGATGAGGTCTAAAGTATTACATTTACATTCAGCTTGTCTCTCATATCATGCTCTCTTCTGTCTCATCAGGCATCCACTTCCTCGCCCAATTTCTTTGTGTCGATCCCGACACTGAGCCAGAGCTCCTGTGGATAGTCAAGGAATACCGCGATACCTCTTTACCTGCTGGATGGGAGGAAGGGTAAGTAATGGGGGAGAAGCTTGGGAGTTAGCTTCTAAAATGGTTTTGTTCACCCATCATCTCTCCCCCCCTTTCCTGAGGTTTTTCTTTTTTTAAGTGCTAAAGTGACCCCCTCCCCTCTGTTCCCCCCCCCCCCCCCCCCCCCCCCCCCCACACACACACACAGCAAGGACAGCAGTGGTAAAACATTTTATAGAAACACCTTGACTGGTGAGATCACCCAGGATGATCCCATGCCCACGTATTACCGCCAAATGGTGATCGCGGTGCGTAACGGTACCTGGTTAAAGACAGAAGACACCGAGACAAGCGAGCTCCGAGAAGAGGAAGAAAAGCAGGAGCCACTCGAGACTTCGGACGTGAGTTTGTTTAAATCAGTTTTTATTTGTGTGCCTGTGTTTGAGTGTAAGCAACACTCAGAACATTCGTCTAATTTTCATCCATGTTTTTATTTGGAGAACAAGGATCTGACATGTGAGGATGAAGAAGAGGAAGAAGAAGAAGAGGAAGAAGAAGAAGAGGGGAATATGTTAAACCTCGAGGAGGAGGCACAGAGTGAAGAGGAGTCTAACGATGACTCCCTGAACTCGACTGATGAAGGTAAACAGGGATGAGGGAGGTTGATGAACTGTATTTAGTTGGAGGCAGGGACATGATTGATTCATTGTTCTTACATTATCCAGAACTAGAAATGTATAAACTCTCCAACCACAGGTAGATTTTACAGCAGCTCATTGGTGGCAGGTGTGAAATCCTCAGCTTGATTGGTTTACACTTAATGAATGGTTAAATCTACTAGATGAGGTCTAAAGTATTACATTTACATTCAGCTTGTCTCATATCATGCTCTCTTCTGTCTCATCAGAAATCCACTTCCTCGCCCAATTTCTTGGTATCGATCCCGACACTGAGCCAGAGCTCCTGTGGATGGTCAAGGAATACTATGAAGCCCCTTTACCTGCTGAATGGGAGGAAGGGTAAGTAATGGGGGAGAAGCTTGGGAGTTAGCTTCTAAAATGGTTTTGTTCACCCATCATCTCTCCCCCCCTTTCCTGAGGTTTTTCTTTTTTTAAGTGCTAAAGTGACCCCCCCTCTCTCTCTCTCTCTCCCCCCCCCACACACACCCACAGCGAGGACAGCAGTGATGAAACAATTTATAGAAACACCTTGACTGGTGAGATCACCCGTGATGAACCCACGCGCACGTATTACCGCCAAATGGTGATCGCGCTGCGTAACGGTACCTCGTTAAAGACAGAAGACACCGAGACAAGCGAGCTCCGAGAAGAGGAAGGAGAGCAGGAACATCTGGAGAGCAAGGAGGAGGATAATTATTTGTCTACCACCCAGGAGGAGGTGAGGAGTGAAGAAGAGTCAAATGACAGTGAGCCTGGACAGGATTCATGGTAAGTAAGGGGAGAGAAGCTCAGGAGTCGAGCTGTGTTAGCATGGAGAACATTATTCAGTGATCAGACTACTTGCTGTGGTTTTGCAGCACTAGATGTGTTCCTCTGGGAGTGCTAAAGTGACCCCCCTTCTTTTCCCCCACAGCCTGGACAGCAGTGATGACATATCTTCCACCCACATCTCGACTGGTGACACTGGCCAGCTGCTGACTCAGGTGCATGAGGCTAACCTGTGTGAAGCCACCGCAGAAGGAACGGAGACAGAGACGGAAGATGAAACGGAGGAAGAAAAGCAGGAGCCACTCGAGACTTCGGACGTGAGTTTGTTTAAATCACAGTTTTTATTTGTGTGCCTGTGTTTGAGTGTAAGCAACACTCAGAACATTTGTCTAATTTTCATCCATGTTTTTATTTGTAGAGCGAGGATCTGACATGCGAGGATGAAGAAGAGGAAGAAGAAGAAGAAGAGGAACGAGAACATCTGGAGACAGAGAAGGAGAACAGAATGAATGTCCTCCAGGAGAAGCTGAGGAGAGAAGAGGAGGAGGAGAAACAACATCTGATGAAGGACATGAATCAGACAACTGAAAACCTCAAAGAGTTTATGGACCAACTGGTGAAGAAAGAGGAAGCAAAGCTGTCCAATCAGATTGAACAGAAACTTCAGCGTAGGAAGCACACGCTGAGGACAATGCAATATGAGGAGGAGTGCAACCTGAACGAGGACAGTGAGAAAAGACTGAGGTAAGCAGGCACAGAACACAGAAGGACTTTCCCTCACACTGTTCAACCAGAGTCACATTTATTCACTAGGCTTATTTGTAAAAGCACATTTTGTCCAAACACTTACAAATGCATCCATAAACACTTTGTTTGTGTTTTTGTATTTTAGTCGTTTACTTCCTAATCTACTTAAACACGCCGACATCTTCTAAAACAGTGACTCATCTCATAAGTTGCACATGTGCCTGTGTTTCCTCAGAGCTTTGCAGCAGCGTCTCCTGTCTGAGAGGAGCGAGGAGGAGGCCAGGCTGAATGAGGAGTCTGATAGGATGCTGAAGGAGCTCATGGAGTCTGTTCAGCAGCAGAGGGAGAGACAGCAACTCCAAGTCAGGTGTGAACACAGACTATTTCAAATGTCTCGTTTGATCACTGAAGACCCAATGAGAACGTTCACATTATAAAATATGACCCTCACTCATCTGGATGTAATTCAGTTTAGTTCATCACATGTATTCCCCAAAATGATGCTGATGTATGTGTCCTGTGCTCAGGGAGGACAGTGAGGTCTTTCTGAAGGAGCATCACGTGACACTAGAGAAAGAGGAGGCAGCGGAGCGCCACAAACTGGCCCAGAAGAACCAGAACGTGGAGCGTCTGAGGGCTGATATGGAAGAGGAGCTCCAAGCAGAGAGAAAGAAGCTTCAGGAAGAGACGGAGGAGGAACTTGGCTCTCTGAAACAGGAGGTGACTAAAGACTGAGGCCTGCTTTTTCCTACTCATTTTTACATATTTGATTTCAGTGTTTCATGTTTGTTCTTTGTCTTTTCTGCAACATCTCTTAACAAACAAGCTAAAGCTGAACATTCATTCTATTATCAACACAGATATGAATATCAAAAATAGCTTCTGCACTCTGGATGTTGGTGTCCACACTTTAACCTGGATACCAGTTTTCTTTGTCTGTCAGTTATTATTAGCAAACATGTATTAATGTGTCATATTTATGGAAACACCAGACATGAGTGAAAACCACAGGAGTACCCAAAGTGTGTGTTTTTGCCCTATTTGGATGATGTTTTGTGTTGCAAACTGACCGTCACTCTCCCTTCTAGCTAACAAATAGTCACCAGGAGATGAAGGAAGAAATGCAGCGAGATCACAAGACGAAGATGAAGCAGCTGAGGGAGGACCACGAGAGAGAGATGCACAGCATCAGACAGCAATGCCTGGATGAGGTCAGAGAGTTTACATTTTACATTTAGCTGATGCTCATACTGGACAACTGTCAGTAGAGAAAAGTGCAAGTTGTGCATGTGATTAGTAAATGATGTCGAGTTATTTCTAATGTGGTCTTCACTAGCAGAAATGAGAGAAACCACAGATAGTCTGGAGTAACAAAATAACACTGTTCACTCCTATTTGGGTGGTTTTCCCTATTCTAAAATATTGTGTGTTTGTGTTTTTCCAGGCAGAAGTTCTGAGGAAGAACTTAGTGACTCATCACCAGGAGGACATCAAGCATCTCCAAGACTCATGCGCTGCCCAGCTGGAGAAACTTCACTTGGAGCTCAATGCACAGGTGGAAAAGGCCCAGAAGATACAGTCACAGAAGGTGAGACCAGACAGATGGTGCCTTTAGAAAACAGATAGCTCACAGTCCTTCCTCTCTGTAGGGTTTCTATCTCCAGTATATAGACTGAACTGAAACATTGATTTGTTCTCCAGATGGAGAGTAAAGGAGACTCGTTGTCTTAAATAGCAAGCCCTTTATTCCAGAGAATAAACCTGTCTGATTTCTTCTTTTAGGTGTCAGAACTACAGGATTTGGCAGATCAGATTGAGCTGAAAGCTAAAGATCTGAAGATCCAGGACACCATGCTGCAGACCAAGGTTTTCTATCCCATAGTGTCTGTACTATTAATCACTGATACACCAACATAAACCATGTGGACTCATTGTTCCTGCCTCTTATCAGGTATCAGATCTGGAGAAGAAAAGGAAGAAGCTTGAAGAAGAAGAGGACCGAGTGGACAAACGGATAGAAGCGGCTCACATGCATGAGAAGACAGATGTCTCTACCCCTGTGTGTCTGTGTCAGGCCTTAACTCAGCTCCTCCTGAAGCAGACCAACGAGGCCACGGTGGTGGAGAGGCTCCGAGAGGAGACACACAAAACTGTGGAGCAGAACAAGAGACTCGAGGGGAAGGACAAGAGGCTGAAGAAAGAGAGAGAGGAAGCCTTGAAGGAGAGTAAGAGGGCCAAGATGGAAGAGGAGAGGCAAAGGGAGGAGAGGGATAAAGCCCTGGAGAAGAGAAGAGGAGCCACGGTAGAGGAGCAGCTTCTCAGAGATGAGAGAGACAAAGCCATGGAGGAGAGCAGGAGGGCCAAGATGGACAAGAAGTTCCTTGAGAACAAGGTGTTGCTGCTGGAGGAGAGATGTGACCTCCTCAGTCAAATAATCAGGTAAAGTGTCCTAAACAGAACCTCCATCCATTCTGCCAACAGACTTCATGAACTGAAAACTTACTGTGGTCTTATTTTGTCCAATCAGTGTGCTGGAACACGGAAATGTGCTGAATGCCTCCCCCAGACCACAACCTGAACGGGACATAAACAAGGTGCCCTCCTGTCACAAGAGGGACTCCCCGCCTCACATGGAGGACCTGTTCAGACCACCACTGTCCCCTGAACCCCCAGCAGGTAAGGAGAGAGAGAGACGATGAATCCAGAGAACACGGCTGTGGTTACAACAGTGGCGGATCTAGAATTTTTCTAAATCAGGGGCCATAGAGGGGCCACATTTTTACAGAGGGGCCCACTATATGTCCAACATTCCTGCACATTTCCTTCTTCAGTAAGATGTAAACACAGAATATTTCACCAGTCATTCATTGTTTGCTGTTGGCTCCATAGCTTTTAGTAAAGACACACATAATTGAATATATTATGCAAATTGTGCCTTTTTCAAGCACATTTTGTACATCAAAAAAGTTGAGCTCTATAGTTGAGTTCTATAGAGGTCAGGATCAAACATCAGAATTTGTTCATTTTGTGTGTTTGTGTTCACTTTTTCCAGGTGTGATGAAGATAAATGAAATCATCAGGAAAATCGTAGCGATTATTAACCAGACATTGTCTTTTTTTCTGTCTCCATTTAACCACAGTTACAGGATGTGTCTCAGGCTGAATCTGAGCTCAGCAGCTCTGTGGAGCCACCAGATATGACAGGTAAGACTTATTTTACACAACCTGTCACACACACCGTATTATTACTCATATTCCATCGACTCCTCTCAGATTATTATAGTTCCCAGCTACTCTGACAGTGTGTTTCTCTCCCTTTATCCCTCATTCTCTAGTCAGGAGGTCCTCCTGCTGTCCCAGATGACCTTGATCTCTTAGAACTGTTTCTGCATCAGCTGTAAGACCAAGTTGACACCATTATTAGTGCATTGACTGTCTTAGAGGCAAAGCACCACATGCTGGAGGTTTAATCAGCCAATCAGCATCAGCCATGCCCTGGGTTAATGCCAACTCATTGAAGTCGACTGTGAAACAAACTGGAACTGACATTGTGCAAATGAGCACAAACCAACAATAAATTTAAATAAATTTAAAAAAGTAGTTATTTTTCTTTTCTTTTCACATTTAATGCAACTTATTCTGTCATTTATTACACTTAAATTAAACACATGATCAGATTTTTTTGCACATGTCCCCTTAATTGTACACATAATAATTTACTTATTAAATGACTGATATCAGACTATTTTAAATACATCTGTATCATAATGAAGCGTCCAGCTGACTGATATCCAGAGGTGGGTAGAGTAGCCAAAAATTGTACTGAGTAACTGTTTGATCGTAATGTCTGATTTATTTTTTAGAAATGATGTAATCAGACAGACAAAAATATCAAATAATGTGCAAATTCTGGTATTTCCAAATAATAAAATAAACAATGTTACCAAAACCATCTTGACCATTCATAATTTGCGATAGTTGGTAGCTATACTAGCTAACGCTAATTCATTCCTCCATAGAAAATGTATTGTGGTCTGCTTAGCTTATGGCACCATTTAACGAAATGTTAACAAACACTAAAACTATATGAAAGACTCCTTTTTCAGACTGGGATTCTGTAACCTAACAAGAATAACGTCCACCTAACCACAGCAAAAAAGGAATTTACCGCGACATGTTTCCTCAGGTTAGACGTTAACTTTTTGTTTGCTGAAATGTGGGTTTGTTTTGGCAGACACAGAAGACACCGCATTATATAGCTGTTCTTTTGCACTGTGTGTAAGTGAAACATGCTTTGTATATGAGGCCAGGGGTGGAGACGGTTTCCTCTGCCATTTTTCATGTGTTTTTTCATTCCCTGTCTGCTACGTGTGAAGAGTTTGTGCCGCTAAGCTGCCAGAGTTTGCGTGTGGTCATGTGACTGCATGGCTACGTCTGATTGGTGAAACGGAGTCATGTGACTGCATGGCTACGTCTGATTGGTGAAACGGAGTCATGTGATTATTGTTGCTACGTCTGATTGGTGAAACGGAGCGGAGTAAGAGTAGCGTTTGTTCTTCACAAATCTACTCAAACTCAGACTATTTTAAATGCATCTGTATCATAATGAAGCGTCCAGCTGACTGATATCAGACATAAGATGAGGATATTAAGCGTTTCTCTCGCAGTTTCTTACAGGAAATCCACCATTTTTCATGTTTTATCTCTGACATCATGAACACCGTGGAACATAAAATAAAAAGATAAATCTCCATTCTAAATACTTTTAAACCAGTTTCTCATCTAATTTTTATTCCAAAAAGCTTCTTGGTTGATAAATGAGATTTACTCTATCAGGCGGTTTGCAGTGAAACAAACAAAACAATGAAAATGTTGTAAGATGCATTTCAGATAACATTTTTTTATCACAACCAGTCATAACAAGAAAAGAAGAGATGCTGCAATAAATCAACTGATATCAGAAAAACTAAAAATAACTCAGTAAAATAACTCAAAAAAAGTTTTCTTCTGGACTCCTTTAAATGTTATTGGCTGGATCTGTGAAGGTCACTTATTAAAGGAGAAACATCTCAGTCGTTCCTTTTTCTTTTCCCCTTCAGATTTTATAACCATCTTCATCAGAGATGATGATGAAACAGAACTGAACTGTCTTCTGGCTCAAAGAGGAGACAGAAAAGGAGGATAGAGAGAAGAACGAGGAATGTTTGAAATACTGTAGAAACACAGAATTGTACAAATTGTACCAACATTTTATCTCAGAGGTTCCCAAAGTGGGGGTCACCACTGGAGATGATTTCCAGAAATCAAATAGGCTTAGGCTTACCTGGGGTCGGGTCGTGGTGGCAGCAGACCAATCAGATATTCCAGACAACCATCTTCACAGCAACACTTTCCAGTTCCTCCTGGTTGGTCCTGATGCCTCCCCAGTCTATTTTAGATGTTTAATCCCTCCCGCTGGTTCTGGGTCTACCCCAGGGTCTCCTCCCATCTGGACATACCCAAAAACCTCCAAAGGGAGGTGCCTAAGAGACATAGTGATCAGAATCCTGAACCACTTCAACCAGCTCCTTTCAATATGAAGGAAAAGCAGAAGAATTTGGTGTCGGATTTGGAAAAACTACTGAACAAATTTCTAAAAAACTGTGTGGTTGGACATGCTAATCAGACTCTACTGTACCGCCCCAGTTCTTTACATCAAACATAAACCACTACAGCCTTTATCATAGGCGGAGCAATACCACCGGACATGTTTGGGGGCAGTGTAGCTACAATTCAAGCAAGGCACGACAAATGTGTACGGAAACAACGAAGAAGAAAAAAGTGAAGTAAAAAGGTGAAATAACTCCGTCTTCAGGTCTCGATGTATTTAATGACTTCACAGACCTCTGAGTACATCGTTACCTCTGCTTTGTATTTACAGCTACATCATCACAACCATTGTTGTTGAAACTACTGACTCTTCACTGCCCTCCTGTGGATGTATGGATACCAACATAAACAGAAGTCTGTGGACGTTGATGGACACGCCGTCTGAAATGCTAGTATTTTTATACGTAATTGTTGTATAAATGAGTCGACAATCATTTGTGCAGTAGGCAGCATGCATTGCATCCTGACTGGGTTTGTGATCGGCAGAATGCGACTCCATCACTGGTGGACCTGGACTTCAATATATTTCCATGCTAACTTTCATGCTCATGTTTTCATGTTAGTTTATGTCTGAGGTCTGTAGGATTTTTAGGCTTGCGACATGTTTGACCCCCAACCAACCACAGCTGACGGAGCAGGTGCTGCAGCTTCAGTCCATCTACAACCCTGAGCTTCCTACTATAAATCAGACACACACGCCGGCATGCATGATGCCTGGAGAGCTGTTTCATACATCGTGTACATGTGTGAGTGTGTGTGTGTAGCAGTGTCTACTTGATCGACGCCTCCTGGCACTGATGGCTACTGGGAAATTGGTCCTCTTAATGAGTGAGAGAATATTACAGCACATACAGCTGGTGAGGAAGGTCGATACAGGAATACTGTGTGTGTCTGTGTTGTGTGTCTGTGTTGTGTGTACATTTAAAAGTACTCTACTGTATACTGCCGTCTTCTGGTTCCAGACTCTCCTCCAGAAACCTGGCTGCAGGGATTTGCTTCCATTCAGTCGGAGGGATGTTGGGCGATGAGGTCTGGTCCACTGACCTCTAGAAAGAAACCACCAGAGATCGTTTAGTTGTGCTTGATTAATATTTATGGACACAATTATTAGCTTCACCATTTGTTTATTTATTGGTTTAATGATTTCCACTAAAGGTGGTTCAGGCTGGGGCAGGTACCAGACAAGAACCCAGTCTGGAGTGGATCCAGGAATTAAAATGATGAGATGGGGAATATTCATTATTTTCTATCATTTCTCAGGAAATGACCCATAAATCATGATGTAAACTCACATATTTATGGTTGTTTACACTGAGGTGCAGATCCAGATATTTTGTATTTAGTAAGGGTTGATCTATATTTAGCAGCTTTACGGTAACATAGGGTGGTTTAGAGTCTACTTGTTGGAGGTACGCCTCAAATGTTCTGTACGTCCAAAGTGATGCTTTTATGCTGTTTATATATTCACTAAGGTCATCAGTGAATTATCACCTGGGGGCGTTTATGCGTGCACTAAGTCACCTCCTCCATTAAAGGAGTTTAACACCAGCTGAAGGCGTCGGGGGGGGGGGAAGGCTCCATCCTGATGAACGTCACCCTGACATTGTTCTACCCTTCAGGAGAACGTGAGGAGAGTTCCGTGGTTCTATTTAGACACACATGACCTCAGGCAGATATCCCAGGAGAGACATTAGAGAACATGCAGAGAGACGGAAACAGAGACTTGCCTTCTATGGAGTCGACATGTTTGAACTGAATCTGCAGGATGATTCTATACGACTGTAAACTGGCAGACGGAGCGTTCGATGATGTGTCTGTCAGAGTGAAGGAGTGATCCTTATTGTGCCTGTTGTTGGCAGAAATGACAGCTGCCTCCATCTCACCCTCTCTTTGTTTGTCTCAGTCGCTC
The DNA here is from genome assembly GCA_037577475.1 of Chaunax sp. Z400. Lineage (NCBI taxonomy): Eukaryota > Metazoa > Chordata > Actinopteri > Lophiiformes > Chaunacidae > Chaunax > Chaunax sp. Z400. The sequence goes on from CM075200.1 coordinate 24,606,915, forward strand.
CCTCTCTCCGTCACTGTCTTATTGTGTCTTTTCTGTCTTTTGTCTCGCTCCGTCCGGCATATCCTGTCACCCTCCCTCTTTTTCAGCTCCATTTTTCTCCATTTCTTTCTGTAACATTACAGGCTTCAGGACACAGTAACAGTTTAGCTGCAATGTTGGATTTTAAAGGTATCATTATTATTTTATTGGCTTTATTGTTAAATAAATTAGCATCTGAAGAACCATTTATGCTCTACGTTAAAGACTGATACGGTCTTCTGCGTTCATTTCATATGTAATCGGACACGTTTGTGGAGAGTACATGGTTACCTCCACCTTTACCACTTTGTATTTACCAGGTACATCATCACAACCTCGTCCGACCGTCGCCATATTTGTTGTTGAAACATCTGAATTTCACTGCCCCACTGCGGTTGTATCGATGTTGATGAAAAGGATGTATGGAAGTTTGTACGTGTCGACTGATAGACCGTTTGTGGACGGACGTGTCCGTTTACGTACGTAGAGCATAAATGAGCCTTAAAACAGATCAGAGCAACAGCAGAAAAATCTCTCTTTGACTCCAGTGAAGCTACTTTAACCTCCAAGGAGGTTTTATTTTTACTTCGTTTGTCAGCAGGATTACATGAAAACTAATGAATGGATTTGGTGAATATGAAACTTGGTGGGATGGACTGGGAGGTACGACGGAAGAACTGGACAAAATTTCAAGTGGATATGGAAAAAGGGGGCGGAGTCATGAACTTTTTTTCATACTTTGTTGAACATTGTACGATGAAGCTTTTTGGACCGTTTTGATCATTTACACACAAACTACTTGACCGATTACCATGAAACTGGGTGGAAGGGTGGGGCGTGTCCCATGGAAGGAAAACGTCCTGCAGCTAAATATATAAATACTGTTTTTCTAGAATAACTATCAATCTAATGATGATACCAATGTGATCCAAATTCTGGGGACAGGTTTTCATGGTCCAGGAGTCACATGATGAGGGTCAGCCAATCAGGGGACTGATGGTTTTAGGTCACACTCTGTTCACCCTCTACACCCTGCTCCTTGGCAGTGTCATCAGCCAGCATGGAATATCATTCCATTGCTACGCTGATGACACACAGCTATATATAAAAACCAACCCCATATCATCATCATCATCATCACCACTAAACACCTGCCTTGAGGAGATAAAGGCCTGGATGAAGCAAAACTTCCTGCAGCTAAATAGCTCAAAAACAGAGGCTATATTAGTTGGCACATCCCACCAGGTCCAGTCGTCCCCCATAACCCACATCACCTTCTCTGGCCAAAACATACCCGTCATCCTCAGTTACAAACCTTGGTGTAAGATTCGACCCTCACCTGACATTCGACACTCACATCAAACAACTGTGCAAAACCTCCTCCTTTCACCTCAAAAATATTTCACAACTCCGTCCCACACTCTCCTTGTCAGATGCAGAGACGCTCGTCCATGCCTTTGTCTCCTCAAGGTTGGACTACTGCAACGCTCTCCTCATCGGGACTCCTAGCGGGAGCCTTCAGAAGCTCCAATACATTCAAAACAGTGCCACTAGGATCCTGATGAGGATGCGTAAATACAATCACATTACACCCATACTCCACTGGCTTCCTGTCCCATTCAGGATCCAATACAAAATTCTGCTGCTCACTCATCAGAGCATTCATGGACTTGCACCTCCTTACCTTAAGAAACTTCTTACACTTCAAACCTCCACACGTAACCTCCAGTCCAGTGACAGGTACCTCCTCCACCCCCCCAGGACCAAGCTTCGCACCATGAGGGATCGGGCGTTCTGCTCAGCCGCTCCTCGCCTGTGGAACTCCCTCCCAGACCACCTGAGGGATCCACAGGCCACTGACTGCTTCAAGAAAGGCCTAAAAACCTTTCTTTTTAACAAAGCCTTTTTCATCTTTAATCTTTTTTCTTTCATTTCTTAAAATCTTTTGTGTATAAGCACTCTGAGATTGTTTTTAACAATGAAAAGCGCTTCTTGTAAAAATAAAATTTATTATTATTATTATTGAATGCTACTTTTAGCTGCCGTCTGACATTGCTAATGGTTTATCAAATGTTATGTTACATCCCAACGTTTCTCTGGACAGTCATTATTATACATTGTCCTTTCAGTTGCAGATCAAGAAGTGGTGTATGATTGTGATTTGTCAGATTCCATACATTCATATAACATTGTGACATCATCCCACCATGAGGGTGACATCAGAAAAATGGCTGCATTTATGAATGTGGTCTATAAAAACAGACTTTAGAGACTGATTATTTCATTCCCCTTATAAAAAGATCTTCTCAGTGACTAAACACTGGGACAGACATCTCCTGCTTCCATTGAGCTAAACTGTGAAGCTTCCTATGGTTAAGAAAAGGAGCCATATTTCTAATATATGACACATTCACATCGTGAATGATAATATTCCTTTTACCACTCACCCATCCAGCAAAATAAAACTCAGACGTCTGTTTCAGTTCCTTATTAAAATCATCTTTTTATTTCTGACCTGCTTGCAGTACAACACAGTATTGTCATTGTCCTCACTGGTAGCAGATGTGGCTGAAGCCGTGGCAGCATCTCACCAGCATCAGCTGTGTGTAGATAGATGAATCTGTCAGTGTGTGCACGTGTGTGAGGTGCTGACAATACAGTGTAGCACGAGCCATCATCTCATAGTCACTCCATACAGCAGTATGAATACAAGGCCTTGAGACATTGTTCAGAGGCGTACAGGCAGAAACCTTCACTGTGTTTCCACTGGAGGCTGAAACTGGGCTCAAGGTCGGTAAATTCTTCAAATAGTTAAACGCAATGTTGAAAATAGATGACGATCAGAAATCACCTCCGCCAAAGATGTTTGTATCCGTGTGTTTGATTTGTTGGTTGGTTTGTGTGTCAGTAGGATTACGCAAAAACTCCCAAAAAGATGTCCAGGAAAGTTGGTGACTGGATGAAACACGTGCCAGGAAAGAACCCGTTAAATTTTAGTGCAGATTCATAAAGAAGGGCAGATCCAGGGGTGTTTTACAACATTTTCAACAATTATGCAAAAACTGCTGAATCGTTTTCAGAGAAACTTGGCGAAGGAATGGGGCACAGATTGGGAAAGATCCCATGAAATTTTGGAGCAGATCCAATTGGAGGGACAGATCCAGGTGGCTTAAAAAAAATCTTTTCTCTACTTTGGAAGATATTGCAGTTTTGAATATTTTCTGTAATTACGCAGAGAGCATTGGACTGATTTCCACAAAACGAATAGACAACTGGCTTTGGCGGAGGTATGCGCTCTACTGAGTACCATTCTACTTTGAAGTTGCAATATTGAAAAATAAAGCCCATTTTTTGCCTCAGTGGAAACTGGCGAGCAGATGAAGCCCCGCCCCTGACGTGTCATATTATCTTGACCAGTTTTTGTAAAATTAAGAAAGAAACAGTGTGTTTGTTGTTTATAATTGTTTTTTTGTTTTACAGCACAGCAGCTTGGCATGTACAACACACTATGTACGTATATCAAAGTCCTTATATATATACTGTATAGGTTGGTTGGCAGGGGTAGCTGTGCATGTTTTTTACAGCTCCTAAAAGATGCTAAATAAAGTCTGTGCTGCTCACTACGTTGTGTTTCACCATTCTCTACACCGCGGTATAAACTCCAGGGTCGAGAACTTGACCCTACACAAGTGAGAGTTGTGGTAAAAGATGCTGTATCCCTAAAAGGTTTAGTCGTTAATCCGTAGCCCAAACCAAAAATAAAGGCCCTCTGGGTAGACAAACCCACGTCGCCACTGCTACAGTGACACGGTCATAAGACACTCGCACGCCCCTCCACGTTGTCACTTTGTTGAGATCATAGCGTTAGCTACAGTAGATAGCTAATGGAGGCGGATAGTTGGTTTTAGTGAGCAAAAACACAGTTACATACTGGTCTCTGTTTTCGCTGGGGGGTTAGGGAGCTGGGCAGGAGGTTTGAGACAAGGAGAGACAGACAAATAGACAAAAAAGACATTTCATTGAGATAAATAGTGAAAATTTAGTAGACAAACTTATATAACATTCATCTTGGCTCCTTGAAATATACTATCATATATATTTATATATGCTATTTTTTAGATGAAATAAAAATATCCACAGATAGTCTTCTTTTTTTTAAAACAGACCAGCTTTACAATAGCAGACACGCACCAACACAATGATAGACGTGGAAAAAGAGGCGAGTGGAGAGAGGGAAAGAGCAGCGGCTTCGTCCATGAAAAGCTCGGCGTTCGCGCAGCTAGCAGCTGCTGTGCTGCACTACCTGTTTATGCTAGCTCACTGACGCCGTCACACCGAGGCAACATGTTTAAAACGACGAGTTTTAATGGAGTTTTCAATGGAAAAGTAAGATAATTTTTTCTTTGTATTTGGGGCGACAAATAATGCACAGAAACACTTTTCAGTGGAATATGAGAGAATACATGTTTTTAACACATAATACTTATTTCAATGAAAGGCAAAGACACTATACATAACCAGTTTATGGTAAAAACTCAAGTTCTCTTTTTTTTTTCTTCTGCTAGATTATGGCTCAGATGCAGTTCCAGGCAAACAAGAGCTGACCAGATTATTCTTATGGGAAGGACGGCTCAGACATCATGGCCAGAGCAGAACTCAGCACCCTGATGCCAACTTCTGATGGATGGTTATAACTAGCTAAGTGCTTGACATCGGAGCGTAACTGCTGGTGTCAGCTCGGTCGTGCATTAAAAAGCTCTTGGTTTCGAATTCAGACAATGAGAAATACCTTAAAATAAGGTGCATCATTCAGACCCAGAACGTCTTTAAAACCATCTCATCTGCTAGTTAGAATCATCAGGAACAATAACAAAACGGCATACGTACTACATTTAATTTCAGACCAATCACAATTCTGCCTGTGCGATCATACTGTCTTAAGCCCTTTTCACACACATAGAGCAATAGTGCTGCAACGAAGGCGCCATTCTACGCCGCCCACCGTTTTTTACACTGAATAAAACAACGCCGCCAGTGTGTGGTTTTAGACCTAGCATGCCGGCGTTTCACAAGTCAAAGACGTGTGACGTGTAAAACAGCAGCATCGATGTCTAGTCGACAGAAGTTGCGATGCTGCGAATTCAACCAATCCCTGTATATTCTGCATAACCTGGCAATTCTGTCTTTATCACCACAAATTTGACCAATCATCATAGTTTCCCCCAAACTGAACCCGCAACTTTACATAGTGCTGAGCAGCTCTTTCTAAATACTGTCACTGCCATACGGTGATCTCTGGTGGTCGTCTGCTCGGAGAGCGAGGATCTCGCATTTCCTCCCCAGGTTAGAGACATTTTTGGTAGACTTTCTTCTTCTTTCAGTTAGCTGCTAACTGCTACTAGCTGCTTTTTAAATGTCCTCTCTGTGATTTGCACATATAACCCCATCCCGTCTTGCTGGATCGCCGGCTTGTTCCTTTTATATATATGGTTATTTGGGGCTGTTGCTGCCTCCACTGTGGGCTCAGAGACGTTTAAACTGAATCATGAGGAGCAATAAAGGAGCAACAGTCCCGCCTCGAGCAGGCTGTGTAAAACGGGCTTTTGTAGCTTGAGGCTAACCCTCCAACATGTTTATCAAAATACGTACCCTCATTCATAGCTCAGGAGCAATTAGCATCAGGCTATATGTATTTATTTCCCTGCAACAATCTTACACCTTGCTTAACAAAACCATGTTGCACCACTTAGCATGGTAGACACATATTTTTTGCTTGATAATAAGCAAACCTGGGTTGATTTGTTATAGTTTGGCGAATAATCACTCAATTCTAGTCTTGGCACCAATTAGACGGCTTTCAAGAGAAAGCAAACTGAAAAATTAAAATAATTTCAAAGACTAAAGACTGCACGCTTACTCTGCAAGGGAAGTATATCATTAGCTGCATAAAAAATAAAGTTATGTTAACTCTCTTTTAGCCACACATGCTAACCATAAGAAATGCTAAAGTTTCCATCTCCAAGCGTCTTAATGTTGTTGCAGTGCACACGTTGGCAGCTGAGTTTACATTCAGTCGATTGCAGGAAGGGGACAGACTCCGCCTCCGTTGTTGTAGGTAGTTGAGAGAACGTTTCAAGTGCAGCTCGAGTAGAATGGCACAGTGCTTACATTGTATTAGACTTAATACATGTTTCGATATATAGAACAGCATCAACGATGACAAGAAAAACTACAACTAAGCAGAAAAATAAAGGCTTCAAAGTGAATAAGGTGAATAATGTATTGCTCAGGAAAGAGATAAGAGGGACTGATTGTAAGCAGGTGTCTGTGTGTATTAAATATCTGGGAGATGATAGAATATCTGAGAAAAAAAGAAACAGCAGCTAACGTCGTACAGATTGATGTGGAGCTCTACTTAAGTTTGGCACTCAGCTTTTCATTAAGCCAGAAGAATATCAGTCACAGTTGACTTACCCTGTTGTCAAGAATACAAACACAGAAAAGCACAGACAGAATAATCACATCGAGGAGAGAAGTCGAGAGGAGAGGGGAGGGCAGGAGAGGAGATGACGGGGTGATGAAGGAGGAGGTAAAGCAGAGAAAAATAAAGAGAGGACTGAAAGGCAGAGGAGGTGAGAGGAGAGAACAAAAGCTTGGGTGCATGGAGAGACAAGGTGGTTATCACCCTTTCTCTCCCCCCGTAACAAGAAGGTATCGATCATACACAACTAATGCGATGGCGTCACAGTTCTGCTGGGGTGTAAACAGTTTGTTAAGGAAAAAGGATAATAGGATTAAGCAGTTTGTTTGAGGGAAAAAGTAAGAACATTATCAGTGTTAAAGGCTTCCGAGAGCAGCAGGCTTACAGTACTACAAAGTTCCTGAGCCCTCAGAGAGCATTAAGAATCATTTGAATACAAACTACTGCTCTGCTTTAGCATCCAAAGCTCTTTACTGTCTATAGCAAAGGAGTCTGCTTCGGTATTCGGTCTTATTTTCTAACCCAGTTCACATTCCAAGTTGTTGCTGGTTGGAGTCTTTCACATACTGAGAGGAATGAAAGGAAAACAGAAGATTGCTCGTGTTTCCCTTTGACTTACCCCACTGGGTTTGTTTGGCTTTCTGTTTAGTTTGTTTGTGCAGAACTTTAAGAAAGGGCTCAGTGCGTAGACTACTGATTTGGCTGTGCAGCCATGTTGGCTGCCAGGCAGATATAGATCCAGATCACCTGCTTGGAGTCAGCCTTGCAGGGCTTTCTTAAACTTGTTATACCTTGTTGAACCTCAGACCTCACTCTCCACACTGGAGAAATGGGCCGAGCCCCTTCGTGAGCAAAGGCTCTTGGCTTTGAGGGGTAAGTGAGGTGACTGAGGAAACCTCTGGGGTTGAGGTACAGAGCGCAATCTCTGGTACTGCAGTTTAGCACTTGCCGAAGCCATGGAAGAGGGCTGTGGCGCCCCTGGGGTGGACGAGACCACAGAAGGTGAGGATACAGAGGAGGAAGAGGTTGGGGGAGGAACGTGAACAGGGTGAGATGAGGACGGAGGAGCTGGAAGGGCAGGGAGTGGAGGTGGCAAATTAGATATGAGGGTTGAAGGTGGGGATGATTGCCGTCCTCGATCTCGATCCCTGTCTGTTCTCTGTGTCCGCTGCTGGATACTGAGGTTTGACTGGCTGCCAGATTTGGGTGGATTTTGGGAGCGGTCAGGTTTGGAGGAAGATGAGGAGTCATGTTTGGGCTTGAGGGGACCACCAAAACTCTGGCAGTGTTGGTACAGCTCTTCCTGGCTTCTCGAGGTAATGTTTGCCCATTTGGAGGAACGGGGACGTGGATGGTGTCTGGGGGAGTGACAGGACGAACAAGCTGCATGCCCTCTTCCCTTGTCCTTTGACTTGCGTTTACTTTTCTTCTCATCCTGTATGTGGAGTTTGTCCACTGACCAGTATCGTCGAGGAGGTGGGGGTGTGAGAGAAGGCGGAGGCCAGTGTGAGCCTGATCCCCAACCTCTCTCTCCTCTTGACCCCCATCCACTTTCTTCTGTCCCCCACCTCTCTCCACGCTCCAGGAACAGGTCATCTCTACTGTTGATGCTGCCGGCTTTATCCCTGGAGGGGTATGTGCTGAAAAACCAACCTCCTCCTCCAATTCCTCCCACTGCTCTGCCATCATGATCTTCCCAGTACCTCTCGAACTTTCCAAACTCTCCTGAAGAACCATCATCATCGGAATATACCCCGACTACCTTATCACATTCCCTCTCCTCGCTGGAAATTGTCCTTCCTCCTCCACGCCTCTTTCCCCGCTCTGTTTTCCTCCTCTCAACCTCAGTATCTTCTTCTTCGTGCTCTACTTCGGACTCCCACTCATGGAAGGACAAACCCTCCTTGGAGTGCATCTCACCTCGTCCGTTTCGTCCCAGCAACGGCCTCCTCTCTCCTTCCATTCCTACAGCATCCATGTCAGAACATTTGCTCTTCCTCCTTTTAGAGGAGACAGGCAACAAGGGCAGAAAGACAGATGGAATGATGTCAGAGGCTGGGTTTCCCCCTCCCCAGAACTTGACAGATGAAGAGGGCTTACCGCTAGAGCTCTGGTAGTGTTTGCTGTTCCTTCGCCTGTGGTGTCTCTCTTTCCCTCGGCTGTCTTCCCCATCATCTCTCTCTTTCTCTTCTCTTTCCTTCATTTCATCATCACCTGGGATGTTCCAACCATAGCTTCTGATTGAGCTTTCACTCTTTTTCCGAAAAGACTCTCGTCTCAGGGGAGGGTATGACGGGTAGTCTGGTGTCCCTGACTTGATTTCCTCTCTTTTTTCAGCATCTCCTCCCTCCTGCTCCGACCTCTTCCGCTCTCTCTTCCTCATGTTATCCTCTTTCTTCCTTTTCTTTTTTGTTTTGCGGTGCTTCCGCTCCCTTTCTCTCTCCCTCTCTTCTCGCTTTTTCTTCTTCCGGCCCTTCTTTCTCCTCTTCCTTTCACGCTCCCTCTCTTTGTTGTGCCGCTTTTCCTCTCTACCGACTCCTCCAACTCCCCAGCTTGTTGCTTCTCCCCTTCCTCGCTCTCTATCACCCCATGATGCCCACCACTCCTGTAACTGGGCCAGCTGGCTCCCTGTTCTCTCTCTGCCATAATCTCTCTGAAGGCGTGGCTTTCGAGGCGGGATAGGTGGAGGTGGCGGGCTACAAGGCAGCGAGCGTGATGACATGCGACGCGAACGAATCTTCCTCCGTGATCCCTGGAGAAGGCTGGACTCCTCAGTGAGCAGATCTGAGTCATAGTCATCATCTACCATAAAATCCCGGTCACCCGCTCGATACCGGAAACTCAGCGAGGAGTTGTAGGAGCTGTCACTGGAGCAAGATGAGGTTGAATTTGACCTCGAGAGTGAGACCGATGATGAAGAGGAGGATGAAGATGACGTAGAAGAAGAGGAAGAGGATGAGGCACTGGAGCAGGAAGAGTAGAAATGGCATGGGGAGGGGGGAGTAGTAGGAGTGTGTGTCGGGGAGGAAAGGGGGACAGGCGGAGGTGGAGGAGGACGACGCCCTCTCCTTCCACCTCCATCACTTGCTCCATACCTCCCACCTCCTCGCCTCCCTAGAGGGAATATATTCTCATACAGAGGACCTCCTGAGCCTTTTCTCCTTGCCTGAACGAGGCTTCCTCGTCGCCAGAATGGAGGCCTTCGTGGAAAAGATGGGATCGGTGGAGGTGGCTTGGAGAAATGCCCTGGGCCTTGTTGGGGGCCTTTAGGAGGCGGACGTGGCATGCCTGAGGCTTTAGGTCCTCGAGGATTAGCTTTGGGAGTTTGCTGGGGGGGCCCTGCTTGTTGATCTGAGTTAGATCCTAGTCCCTCTGGATCTATAGGACCATAGTAGCGCTTATATTCATCTAGCCCTGTGTCACCAGCTCCACCCGCAATACCACCCTGCAGATTCCAGTGCTGTCCAAGATTCTGCTGATAGTGCTGCTGGGCCTGGAGTTCACTGATCCCTCCTGCTATCCCCCCAACACCCACTCCACCACTGCCTCCACTCATGACCTTCTCTGGCTTTGACCTGTTCCAGCGATCGACCACTGCAAGTCTACGGTCATGTCGCGGAAAGAAAGTGGAACAGGGCATAGGGCCTTCCAGTAAGGGGCTATTTGAGGGTCCCAGAGCCATTGCCGAGTGTCCTGTGGTTGGTGGCGATCCAGGAAGCATGGTGGTATAGGTCTGCCCCTGCTGCTGCTGTTGTTGGTGGTGCTTTGGTTGCTGTTGCTGCACCATGGCGATGGCAGTGGTGTTATTTATTGTGGCTGTAACAAGGTGTTGTTGGGGTACCGAAGGCATGGTGGTCATGGTGTGATACTGGGGCAAAGAGCTTTTGCTTCCTCCTGGTTCCGTCTCATCTTCAAACTGGCAGCAACTGTACATCCCCTGGGTGGAGAGATAACAGAAAAAAATGTGATTAACCCAACAGGCTGCCAAATAAGATAAGGAGGAAGTGTATGTGTGAGACACAGAAAGAGCAAGAGAAGGATCTGATATTTACACATCCCACAGATCTATCTTTAAGGAGTATCAGGGCTGCACAGTATATCATTTCAGCACTGACATCACAAAGTCTGCACAAGCAATCGTCACATCGTAGGACATGTCGGCCTGAGGCAAACTCACTCAATCACATGCTGCTAATTTATTGCTGCTTGATACAAAAGAAATGAGTAATGTTCCATGACTATTCCACAAGAGAAGTAAACCCTTAAATCAGAGGACCTGCAGCATTAGATCTCAATCACAGGTCAGCATCACTGGAGCCAGCTGGAGGAGGAATAATAGCATGTCTGTATTTATCAGTTAGCTGGTCTTGGTGGTGCTGTTCTGGTCTTGGTGGTGCTGTTCTGGTCTTGGTGGTGCTGTTCTGGTCTTGGTGGTGCTGTTCTGGTGTTTGGTGCTGTTCTGGTCTTGGTGGTGCTGTTCTGGTGTTTGGTGGTGCTGTTCTGGTCTTGGTGGTGCTGTTCTGGTGTTTGGTGGTGCTGTTCTGGTGTTTGGTGGTGC
>CM075200.1:24622971-24665471 GCA_037577475.1 Chaunax sp. Z400
ATGAGAGCAAACAGATGGAGAATAAAGAAGCAGGAGGAGGATAGAAGGGGAGCTGAGGAGGTGGAGGAGGAGGAAGGAGGAGAGCTGAGGAGGTGGAGCACCATGCATAAACATCCCTCTACATGTTAAATAAATCTATTGATCTTTGAACATCTCTTCACGGAATTTTAACAAAATCTTTCAACTTTTAGAGATACAGACAAACAAACACGACATCACAGGACGGCTGTCAGTGACTACAAATTAAGAGCATTTAATCAATGTATGTAATTAATGTTACTGATGCTACAAAATACAAGCACAGAAATAATAAGTATGAAAGGAAAATAAGGAATCAGAAAACAGGGAGAGACTTAAAAATCAGAGGAAGATGGAAAACTGTCAGCGTCTGGAAGACGTTTGAGGAACGCTGCAAACAGCCTCTGAGCTCCAGCAGCTTATTAATGCATGAATGAAAATGAAGCAGGCAGTGGGAAGATCAGTGTGTGTGTGTGTGTGTGTGTGTGTCTGTGTGTGTGTGTGTGTGTGTGTGTGTGTGTGTGTGTGTGTGTGTGTGTGTGTGTGTGTGTGTGTGTGTGTGTGTGTGTGTGTGTGTGTGTGTGTGTGTGTGTGTGTGTGTGTGTGTGTGTGTGTGTGTGTGTGTTGTGTGTCTGTGTGTGTGTGTGTGTGTGTGTGTGTGTGTGTGTGTGTGTGTGTGTGTGTGTGTGTGTGTGTGTGTGTGTGTGTGTGTGTGTGTGTGTGTGTGTGTTGGCTCACACTCACACACTTACAATATTAATTGACCTCTGGGTTAATGAACAGCGTCTCCATGAAGCCTCACCACACGGATTAGACCACCAGGTCTCAGCCATGTGGACTCAAACGTCCCCGTTTCACTTCCTCAACAGTCATAACTGGGAATTGAAACATTCCTTGACGGCTGAATTATTCCGTCTCTAACTCAAGCTTCCAACACAGATCCTGACCATACAGGCTAAACACATGCCGTCTGTTCCTTCGGGTTTTCAGGCTCACGCCCAGAATCTAATTCATGGGGTTTCAGTTGGTTTCTGATTCTCAGCCTTCCTCCCTTTATCTGCCTTTAAATACTTTCAACAGCAGCAGCGCCTTAAGCTCCTTTTGGGAGAAATCTTCCCCACAAAGAACTGACAGACAGGTTGACTCTCAGCCCCTCCCCTCTCCCCCTCTCTCACCTGATCCAGGGGGTAAAACGCCACCGAGTGAAGAGGAGGAATGGCTTTCACAAATGAAAGGAGCAGCCGTGCAAACAGAGGAGAAAGATCCACAGCTTACAATTAAATTCATATTCATATTCTTGACAGTTGAGTAGAGATTACGCATTACTTTTTTTGTGGTTCTATTGTAGCCTAAAGAATGTGCCGTACGCTCCTGAACAGCTTTACATTGGCCAGCAGTGAGGATTTATGGCCCTCCATCTTTAATCCTCTCCGAGGCAAAAACAGAAGCATCAAGGGAAAGAAAGATGTGACCTAGAGCAGTTTGACGTGTAAAACCTGGAACAGCTGCACATGCAGGCAAAGATGAACACAAAACAGCACAGTTAGACTCAAGGAAGCTGGCAGACAAGTGATAAACCTGCACTGTTTCACTGTGTGACCGTTTCAACGTGTGAACCTGGACACTGTGTGAAACTGGACTGTTTCACTGTATGAACCTGAACCTGGACCGTTTCACTGTGTGACCGTTTCACTGTGTGACCGTTTCACTATATGAACCTGGACCGTGTCACTCTGTGAACCTGGACCGTTTCACTGTGTGACCGTTTCACTGTGTGACCGTTTCACTGTATGAACCTGGACCGTTTCACTGTGTGAACCTGGACCGTTTCACTGTGTGAAACTGGACCGTTTCACTGTGTGAACCTGGACCGTTTCACTGTGTGAACCTGGACCGTTTCACTGTGTGAACCTGGACCGTTTCACTGTTTGAACCTGGACCGTTTCACTGTGTGAACCTGGACCGTTTCACTGTGTGAACCTGGACCGTTTCACTGTGTGAACCTGGACCGTTTCACTGTGTGAACCTGGATTGTTTCACTGTGTGAACCTGGACCGTTTCACTGTGTGAGCCTGGACCGTTTCACTGTGTGAACCTGGACCGTTTCACTGTCTGAACCTGGACCATTTCATTGTGTGAACCTGGACACTGTGTGAACCTGGACCGTTTCACTGTGTGAACCTGAACCTGGACCGTTTCACTGTATGAACCTGAACCTGGACCGTTTCACTGTGTGAACCTGGACACTGTGTGAACCTGGACCGTTTCACTGTATGAACCTGAACCAGGACCGTTTCACTGTGTGAACCTGAACCTGGACCGTTTCACTGTATGAACCTGAACCTGGACCGTGTCACTCTGTGAACCTGGACACTGTGTGAACCTGGACCGTTTCACTGTATGAACCTGAACCTGGACCGTGTCACTCTGTGAACCTGGACACTGTGTGAACCTGGACCGTTTCACTGTATGAACCTGAACCTGGACCGTTTCACGGTATGAACCTGAACCTGGACCGTTTCACTGTGTGAACCTGGACCGTTTCACTGTGTGAACCTGGACCGTTTCACTGTCTGAACCTGGACCGTTTCACTGTATGAACCTGAACCTGGACCGTTTCACTGTGTGAACCTGAACCTGGACCGTTTCACTGTGTGAACCTGAACCTGGACCGTTTCACTGTGTGAACCTGAACCTGGACCGTTTCACTGTGTGAACCTGGACCGTTTCACTGTGTGAACCTGGACCGTTTCACTGTGTGAACCTGAACCTGGACCGTTTCACTGTGTGAACCTGGACCGTTTCACTGTATGAACCTGAACCTGGACCGTTTCACTGTGTGAACCTGGACCGTTTCACTGTGTGAACCTGGACCGTTTCACTGTGTGAACCTGGACACACAGGATGCGTAGAACACAGAACATGCATTAACATTAGATCATGTCGGCGTGTCGGAGATTTAAATAATTCTTAATGACTTTTGATTAAATTTACTTGCGTCATGGACTTTAGATCATACACGTTCACATGCTGTATTCATCCATCCATTTTCTATAAATGCTTATCCTTTGCAGGGTCATGGGAGCACTGGAGCCTATCCCAGATGACAATGGGCGAGACGGGGGGGACCACCTCACCTATATTGCATGTTTTTGGACTGTTGTAGGGGCCAGAGGGAACTGACAGGGATAACATTAAAACATCAAACATTAAGATTTTGTCCCCCTGCTTTGTCCAAATGTAATAAAAGGAAAAATATACCATGTTTCTAGCTTGGGGGTGTTTTAAAGTGAAAGGACCATTTCTACAGTTTGAGTCTTCCTACATTCTTTATGGGTTTTGTTTCACCGTGGGACCAATCCAAACAAAAAAACAAAACAAATGCAGGTGCAGAGAAATATCTGATCTATTCTCAGTCTGTAAAATTAAAAGCAACATCTCTGAAGACTAAAAGCAATCAGAACAAAAAAGGATGAAGAAGAAAAGTAATCTATCTCCCGATGGTGCACTAAGCTGCTGCAGAATATTCCACCCTCAGTGCCAAAAGCTGATCATGTTCTGTTTTTATCATACTGTATTTGTGAGTTGTTTTGATGCATCAGTGTGAGACACAGCAGTGACTGAAGGCCGACTTTGGATACGTGTTGCTGTGGGATTTGAGCTCAGGTGCAGCTTCAGCAGCTGATATTTCTGCATCTCGGTCCTTTGCAGCATCACTTTGAAGATTTGTTGGATGTTAGTCGGAGCGAAATGGGACTCGACGTGTACGTATACCGCTGCCTCATCTTCAAAAGGTTTTTATCTCAGTGCATCTGCTCTTCTTCATGTTCAGCAAATGTCGGGTCAGCAACAGTCCCAAGAGAGTTCAACAGGTTGTAATGACTGCTAACTGTTAGCCAACATGTTAACAGAATAGAATTAAATATTATGTCCTACACACCACTCTACTGCTGTTCATCTAGCTTTTTAGCACAAATGTTCTTTTCTCTGGATAAAAACTTTCTACCTTTTTTTTCAAGTGAAATTAACACTTTCTGGAAATATCCTTTATGAATATTCAGCTGGAAATGTTCAAATCATGGAATTCTTCATATATAAATGAAAGTTTCCACACACGTATATACGTATATATATACATATGTATACGTATATATATGTATACATATATATATATATATATATATATATACGTATATATATATGTATACATATATATATATACGTATATATATACGTATATATATGTATACATATATATATATACGTATATATATACGTATATATATACATATATATACATATACATACACACATATATATACATATATATACATATACATACATATCCATACATATCCATATCCATACATATCCATACATATATACATATCCATACATACATATGTGTATATATATATATATATATATATATATACACGCCGAGACGTTTTCAACCTCCACTCTGGAGCTCACTAATTGTGACTGGACTAAATTGCTCACCAGATGAGCCAATTTGGCGACTGACCAATCGTGCTGAAAAAAGAAATGCTCCAACAAACAGACGTATTAAGAGCAACAATTACAGGACCTGTGAGGGCCGACGTGCAGCTGTGGATAATGAATTCAGGTGATGTCGTTTGGTTGGTTATGGGGCTGCTAAGGCTCCGTGTCGACGCCCACAGAGTCATCTTCACAGCTCAGCATTAATCTGCTTCATGGCTGCATTTCATTCCTGTGTGCTTTACCAATGTGTGTAGGATGTCTGTTATATATGTCACTGCTATGTCTTTTTAAGGTTTAATTCCTTCACTATGTCATTATTCACTATTCAAAACAAGGAAGGCAAACTATTCTAAAAACAAGGTTTGAAGATGAAGTGATGAAGAATGACGGACTCTCAGACTAAATACAGCAGGAAGGACGGCTAATAAGGTTCAGGTGAAACTAAACCAGCACAAACACAGAAAGTATAAATCAAAAACAGGAAATAAACCTTCACAATAAAACAGGAAATGATAAACTAAACCCTAAACAGTCCAGCAAAGATAATCCTGGTCTGACGTTCTTGGTTTACATCAGAGGGAGGAGGAGGATGAGCACTTATGTTTCTGCATGAATGAGGTCATCAACCTCATCACATAAAGAGGACATCACCTGTATAAGCTTGTTTTATTCCTTGTCAATCATAGCCTATTAGCTCTGCAGGATTTCTAATTCATCCATGATTTTTCTTTGAATGCAGATTTATCACATGAAACCAGGAGAAACTAAAGAGCTGCTGTTAAAACATGACAGAAGAAATGGTTCTTATTTGAATATTTGAGAGTTTCTGACAGCTGAAAACCAAACTACAGGAGCCTGTCAGGGTCAACGGGCTGAAGCTAATCACCATTTCTCTTACTGTCCCTCCTCTCTTCAGGCATGAACCAAAACCTGTCAGTCAATGAAAAAGAAATCTGAATAAATGCTTTCATTAATTATTAATTTAATTTTTGACTCCTGCATTCTCAGATTCTTCCATTTCCAGCAGTTTCTGATTGCAGAGTTGTAATTTAGATGTTTCCGCCTCCTCATCTGTGAAGGACTGAGGGACCCTGATCGACACAAACAGGACCAGACAGACTGGTTAAAAATGTGAGCACCTCCACCTCCTCTCTCATCGGTCTGTTCCTCCTCATGTTTCCCCTCCTCTGACTGAAACCCTACAGCTGTTACCGACCAGAATCCACATAAAGACAGGACATGTTTATGTGATCACTGCCCTGTAAAGGCCTGAACTCAGTCACAACCTCTTAAAATCTGTTTTTCTATAAAGGTGCTGCAAGAGAAATTAATTTCCATGAAAACAGCTCAAAATTTAGTGAACTCAAGATTCACCAGACGAAATCCACGGATAAACAAACAAACAAACAAACAAACAGCCCGAGGCGATCACATGACCTCCAACTCTGGTTGGTGGAGGTTAATACTGACAGAACTTTCCAGTGAGATCCAGAGTTAAGGTTATAAAAACAGAAGCTCGTCAATAAACATAAGAAGAAGAAAAACAAACCGAGGAAGTTAAAAATGAGGAGCGTTAAAACGCGGGGAGAGGAAGAGACGACAAATTTAAAAGTGATGAAATGAAAAGATGCACAAAGTCCTGAAACCTTTATTTTATTTTCTGTGACGCTAAGAGAGAGAGAGAGGATGCCAGACGACGGGCGAGCAAGGTCACCTGAATGTAAAACCACAGCAGCAGTCAGATGTAAAGGTGATGTCATCAATAAAAGTGGTGCGTTTACAAATGAGAAGGACAATCTTCCATTTTATGATGACCTGAATTGAATTCTGGGTAATCAATCATCAAGTATAGGAAGACACTAAAACAGATGACGACAGGAAGTAGGAATGTCATGAAGGTTCTTTAGTGCGCTTTGAAAAATCACAAAAAGAAACCAGAACAAACCGGATCAGGTTACACACCTGAAGGTGTGAAAACTCCCTCAGTTCCCGCCTGACTCATCGTTTTCCTTACACTGACCTCATGACAAACCGTGTTTCATGAACTGATCCTGACTCGATGCTTCAGCCTCATCCTTACCATCTCCGACCAGCTGCAGCAGAGCCAGGTCCAGCGGCCGTTTCCAGCGGGAGTTCTTGTGCAGGGCGATGCCGTAGCCCGTCGTAGCAAACACCTTCCCGGAGCCGATGGTCATGACCTGAGGAAGAAAACGCACAAACTTAAACACACACACATCTCTGGACAGATTCAAAGACTGATGGCAGTGAGAAATTAACATGATCTTAACTCCTGCTGTGATATTTTCCGTCTGTACCGGAGCTGCAGTGCAGGATATTTATTAATATAGATCCACATCAGCTGTAATAATTACAGCAGCAGTGGTTGTTGTATGAAGCTGCTGGGAGCTCAGGCCTCCCACAGACCTTATTACAAATAATCCCTGGGTCGGATTTTCATTCTTGCTGTGGGAGTCGAATCAAACGCAAACTTATAAATAAATCAACAGCAGCACTGTCCAAAAAAAATGACAACATTAACGAGCGGCAGGCTGCGAGGCACAAATATGAATCCATGGGTTGTGTTTGATTTGTTTGATGCAGATGCAGAAGTGCTCATTTATCATGCTTGTTGTGCTTCCGTTGCAGTTATTCCTCCCACTAGAAGAGGCTAAAGCACGATAGCATGATGTTGTAGTTTCTTCACTAGCTGCAGGCTAAAAGGGGCTTCAACAATAGCTGCACTCTGTCTGAGCGCGACACTGTGCAAAGCTGTGAAATGATCGGTTACCTTGCAGCCCTCGTCCTTTCTGGCCATGTAGTTCAGCACTGCGGCGTCATAAATGAATGCATCGAGTTTCCTGCAGGGAAAGGAGGAAAATTATAACCAAGAAATGGAAATCACTGACCTGAAGTGAAAGACAGCAAAACAACAGTTGATGGATACAGCGGTGCTGAAACGATGATGGAGAAAAGAGGAGCTTCTTTCTCCTGTTATTCATTAGGAGGCAGAGGATCTGGATCTGATGCTGCAGCAGGAAGGAGGTTCAGTCACGTCCAATAAGGTGGAAAGTTAAAAACCACCAGCAGACAAGTAGTTTCTACCACCGCAGGGCCTCCCAATAAAAACAGATGTAGCTCTGTAGTGTCGGCTCATGGGAGTTGTAGTTTCATTGCTAAACAGCCACCATTGCTAACATGGGTGACATAATTTCACAAAGTTTTCCTGCCACTAAATTATGAGAATATGTCCAGGAGTCCAACTGGGAGGAGGCCCAGAACTCCCTAGAGGGATTAAGCTTGGGAATGAATCCACAGGAAGAGCTGGGAGCTGCTGGGGAGCCAGATGTCTGGAAGACCCTGATTAGGCTGCTGCCATGACGACCCGACTCCATCAGCAGAAGGAAATGAACTGGACTGAACTCAGAGTTCCTCCATCAAGACCCAGCAGTCTGAAACCCTAATCCCAACCCCAGATTAACTGAATAATGATATCATATGAAAGCTGGCTGAACATCATCTGTGTGTTTAGAATGAATAAAATATCAGCCATCAACATAACGAACAGAAGAAAACATGATTTCTATGATGGACATAAAACGTAAAAATAAATCCTTTATATTAGAAATGACATTAATTGTAAAACAGTAAAATTTCTTTTTCAAATTGAATCATAATAAAAAATTTATGAAAGACGAATAAAAACAGCATCAAAATGTCAGACAGTGACAGAATATATTATTATTATAATGACACAAATAAGGTTTCATGAACATTAATCAAACCTTATTTAGACGTTTACCAAACCTCTACTACTAACTGATCGAGTTATTGATGAAATTTTGTCTCATTTGTGACGAACCAGAGCTTTTTAATCATTTTATATGGTTTTAAATTAAACTCAGTCAACATCAAACCATCTGAAGATGGTTGTATGTTGTATGGTAGCAACAATTAACTAACCAACATTAGATAAAACAAAAAGACATTAAACCTTATTGAAAATTTTAATTAGCAGCATCTGGCCTGATTAGTTAATGAAGAAGCAGCAGAAAAGGCAGATTATGATGGTCAGATCAGATCAGAGAACTCCACCTGCTCCTCTTCTTTATAGTTAATATTCACAGCTGCTCCATACAATCAGTCCTCCGGAAGGAGAGGAGGAGGACTGTAAGTTTCAAGAGAGTTATAGAGGATGTCAGATGGTGCAGGAGGGGAGGAGTAGGTGAAAGGAAAAGGAGGCAAAATAACGGAGTAAAGTCATGTCAGGAGGAGACGTGTGGAGAAAGATGCCGATGAGAAGGCAAAGACAGTAACTGATGTAAGAGGAGGATAGAAAAAGGAATGCATCATGGGAGTTTTAATAAAATGTTACGTCAGACCTCCCTCCCTCCCCCCTGCTAACCAGAGGAGTGAGTTTTTCATGTATGGCCGCTGCTCTGTGGACACTTCAGCCCCGCCGGCCGATAAGCAGACTGGCAGCAGTGCTGAGAAGGCGGATTTTCCTGCACTGCGGCTGCTGGCATGTATTATTTAAAGGGATTTCATCGTTTCACCAGCAGAGGTGAAACAGAGACACGAGGGTCGTGGAACTGTTTTATGATCTACTGTAGTCTTAAAAGTAAAGTCGATGACAGGAGAAGTGTTTGGTAACGAGACCTCATGCCCAGTTTAAAGCATCTACAGCACATCTCCTCAGAGAACATGATAAGGAGAAGAATCTCGACTCCTCGTGAGAAGTAGTGTTAAAAGTTTGCAGGGATGCTCGTCTCCTATTGGTTAGATGGTACTGACATCACGCCTCATTGTTCTCTCCTTATTCTCAGGTGTAGGTGATTCACACTGATGGAGCAAACAGCCAATGAGAGAGGCCAAGAATCCAGCCTCCCTCTCTCTCCTCCACCTCCTGCCCTGTGAAGCTGCAGGCAGTCTGACAGCTGACTATAGTATAGGACAGTATAGTCTTGTCCTGGTTAGGGTGGAGGGTTAGTAGAGGGTCTGGTGGGCCGGCCCAGCAGCCCTGTTTGTTTTGTTCTGTAGGTTTGAAAAGAAGGAAATAAATCCTTCTAGTCATCCTTCCCCCTCCTTCCCTCTCCCTTCCTTTCCTTACCCAGTCTTCAGGTTGTCGATAGCCTCTTCCACGCCCTTCTGGTTGTTGCGGATCATGTACTGGTGCATGTTGGGATAGTTGGAGCGGATGTTCTCCTCTGTGCTTCCGTTTGGCACCGTGCCGAAACGCAGCGGCGGGTACTGCTCCGTCGGATGCTGGAACTGTGCGAGAAGAAGAGGTGGGCGGAGATTAAAGTGATGGAAGACGAGAAGCTGCTGCACAGATTCTTCACTTTCAAACAACGGCTCAGGTTTTCTGACGAGCGAAGAGGAGCAGAGGAGTCGGAGCAGCAGGACTCCTTTCTGTGGGTTCAGCAGTGAGAATCAAAGGATGCTGTTTGAAACGAGTTGTTTTACTTCTGTCTGGTGACTCGACTCTGAAGCTGGATGATCTTCCTTTCATAAACTCTCTGACCTGTTTTTCTCAACAATGCGTTTATCATACCTCCACCCCTCCCAGACGTACCTTCTTATCTGACAGCCCTGACACCGTGTCGATGTACTCCTCCTGGATCATGAAGGCAGCCAGGTTGGCAGTGTAGGAGGCCAGGAAGATGACAGCAAAGAAGGCCCACACCAGCACCTGAGGGAGGTGGAGTCAAATCAGTGACAGGTGGAGAAGTATTTGAACAATCCAGGGACACGGTTTTCCCTTGTGGGCATTTTGTTGCTAAAGCTGAGGCTCTGTCTTGCTTGGAGGGTCGCATTTGTCATTTTTTGACACTTAAGCATCCAAACATGTCACCCTAACCCCGGTGTCTGACCTCCTCTTTAACTTTAATTTATGTTAATATTAAAGTGACACACTGACGAGCACTGAGACAAATATTTTCCTTGCATCATCTTCTTCTACCTCTTCGTGGAAAATCAACTCAAGCACATAATTTGAGGTATACTTTACATTTTATGCTGTTTGGTACTTTTAAACATACTTTAACCTCCACTACATTTATCTTACAGCACATTAATCATTGATTACAGTGTGAAGATGCAACATTGTCTGACTTGTGTTTATTTGTGTCTGCATAAGATGATCTGGTCTAGTGGTGCATAAGATGATCTGGTCTAGTGGTGCATAAGATGATCTGGTCTAGCGGTGCATAAGATGATCTGGTCTAGTGGTGCATAAGATGATCTGGTCTAGTGGTGCATAAGATGATCTGGTCTAGCGGTGCATAAGATGATCTGGTCTAGCGGTGCATAAGATGATCTGGTCTAGTGGTGCATAAGATGATCTGGTCTAGTGGTGCAAAAGATGATCTGGTCTAGTGGTGCATAAGATGATCTGGTCTAGTGGTGCATAAGATGATCTGGTCTAGTGGTGCATAAGATGATCTGGTCTAGTGGTGCATAAGATGATCTGGTCCAGTGGTGCATAAGATGATCTGGTCTAGTGGGGTGCATAAGATGATCTGGTCTAGTGGTGCATAAGATGATCTGGTCTAGCGGTGCATAAGATGATCTGGTCTAGTGGTGCATAAGATGATCTGGTCTAGTGGTGCATAAGATGATCTGGTCTAGTGGTGCATAAGATGATCTGGTCTAGTGGTGCATAAGATGATCTGGTCTAGTGGTGCATAGGATGATCTGGTCTAGTGGTGCATAAGATGATCTGGTCTAGTGGTGCATAAGATGATCTGGTCTAGTGGTGCATAAGATGATCTGGTCTAGTGGTGCATAAGATGATCTGGTCTAGTGGTGCATAAGATGATCTGGTCTAGTGGTGCATAAGATGATCTGGTCTAGTGGTGCATAAGATGATCTGGTCTAGTGGTGCATAAGATGATCTGGTCTAGTGGTGCATAAGATGATCTGGTCTAGTGGTGCATAAGATGATCTGGTCTAGTGGTGCATACGAGCGTCTGAGCTGATGCACATTATGGAGGAACGGTAGAAGGTGAAAAACCTTTTTCCACAGATGCTCAGTTTACCTCTAAATCTCACTCATCAATATGTTCTATGAAACTTCTCTCAATGCTGCTCAGTTTCTCCATCATGTCATGTGACCTAAAACCAGCAGTCCCCTGATAAGCTGACCCTCATCATGTGATCCTGGACCATGAAAACCTGCCCCTAGAATCTGGATCACATTGGTATCATTATTAGTTTAGTAGTTATTTTAGAAAAAAAATATACTTCACTAATAGTTTTGGAATTGTCCCACAATGTTTAAGAATCCTTTAAAAAACATTCTGGATCCAGATGAGGATCCGGATCAACACCAAACTCTGATGGACTATTCTTTAGGCCGGACCCTACCTCTACTTAATATTTGATCAAATTCCGTTCATGACTTTTTCCTGCAGACAGACAAAACAAAGCCGGCAAAAACAAGGCCTCCTAGGAGCAGGTGAAAAACCAGTTGAATTATTTTGTTGGGGGTCTTGGACTTCCTGGGACTCACATACTAAGAATATGTATGATTTTCACTGCTGGATGACACCAGTGGACCCGAATGAAGGATGCTTTGAAAGGTGGTTTAAGGACATGGTAAATATACATTGAGCTGCAGAAATGCCTCTTTTAATGCTGCTCTGTTGACATTCAGCCAGAAAGCTTTTGAGAAATATGGATTAGTCTCAGCACTAAATTTGCTCTTGCAGTCTGTGATGAACGAGGGCTATTTGCTCCTACAGTACTCGGTCTTTATGCCAAGACTTCATTTGCATAATGTTCTTAATGAAAAATGTAAAGTCATGCTGTAGCTGTGGCAGCGGAGGCATGATTTTAAGAAGAAGTGGTGAAAGAGGAAGGAGTGATTCGTCCTTAAAGGAGGGCTGAAGGACGGACCTCAGCTCCCGGGTGAGTTCATGACTCTTGGGTCAAACTAAAGCCTGTTCATACTTTAATGTATAATATCAATAATGCACGGTGGACAATTATGCATGACGTGTACGCTGGGATGGACATTCATGACACTGAACAGACATCAGAACCTCTGACTTTTAGATTGAGCTTTGGACCATTTTTCTTGCTTATGTCTAAACGACTTAATGGATTTCCATAGAACTTGTTAGGTTAGGTTAATAACTGGAATTTGGAGCAGGTTTTCATTTACATAAAAGGGATGGATGGTCCTTGGCGGAGGGTTGAGCTCTCCTCATGCCCGTCCAGCTTGTATTGTTTCCTATGATTAGTTACAGCTGTCTAATATGATGCTTTAACTGGCCCCCGTTATGAAAACGGATCACATTTGGATGCCACAGAATAGCTTTTTTTAAGGGCTCGGCTTTTCTCCTCAGGCTATAACACTATTAATCTTGCTCCACCTGCAAGGTGATGTAGCACGGTTTAACTAGAGACTCCAACATTTGCAGAGAAGAAGAACTCTCTCCTCTGACCCCCTTTTGTAAAGCCTATTGAGCAGCTAATGAGCTCTTCAGATGATTGGTGCTTCTGTGAAAAGCACTCAGGGAAGACGGGAGGGAAAAAAACATTCGTGGTTTTTAACTTCCTGCAGTGCTTGGGGGGGGGGGGGGGGGGGGGGGGGGCCTTCGACTGGTTTTTCTTTTCATGTTGTGAGGGCAGAGACTAACAGCAGGTATTATACCGACCACCGCAGAGAAACAATAGAAGGAACAGGCTCACAGCGGCTCATCAGGCTGACAGGTTTTGTCTTTATTATTTAATTCAGGGATGCGAAAAACACCAGAAACTTAGAACTGGAGCACAGACCTCCGCCAAGGCCCACAAATCCACATAAAAACCACATTACTGAGCATTAATGAAGCTAAATGAAGATCTCACTGTCAAAATAAACATTGTGTGAATTATGATCTGGATCAGCACCACACCGGTAGTTATCATACCATAAATATATGATTTATAATTTAAAGTTTGACAATAGGTTGAGATGGTTTCAGCCCCAAAACCGCTAATCATTGGTTTACCAGATAAAACTGTGAGACTCTGAGCTCCAGATATCCTGAGGAACCTTCAGAGGGAACCAGATACTAGATGGTTCCATTAGTCTTTGGTTCCTTTACCCAGGTCGGACCACCGATTTGTATGTCAGGACCACTGCGGGCCTCCACCAGAGTTTCCTCTGGCTACGCCCTCCCCAGACATAGTTCACCATCTTTCACGCTCCCAACAGAACAGAGAGGTAGTCTCATGTTGATTTGGTCACAGTTAGTATTTAATGACTAAGGTTAGGGTTGATGGGTTCTGTTCTAGAGTTATGGTGGATTTAAAGGGCCCTAATGTTCCCTGTGTTGGCTGCTGGTTTGAGATGGTCAGTTTTGGTGAGAACTGCCAGGTTAAATTCTAAAACCAGGTGGAGTGATCACCATGATCTTGCTGGTGGTTCCTCTGGGATTCTCCACAGGCACAGAGTTGTTGAAGACCAGCGCCCACAGCAGCCAGACGGACTTCCCGATGGTGAACTTAGATCCACCTGACTCTGACAAAGACAGAGATAATGTAAAATATTCAAATTAACAAGATGTAACACGTGTCTGCTCATAACTTATATTACTTATAACTGTGCAGCTTAATGTGACCAACAGCATGAGTCCTTTTCTTCAATGTAATTGGATGATTTAAAGGAACAGTTCACCGCAGTGATGAAAGTTCTGCCATTATCTGTTCACCTCCATGCTGATGTAAAGTCAGGTAAAGTTTCTTGGCCCACAAAACATTTGTGGAGCTTCACAGTAAAACATTCTCTGTGGGGAACATGAAATGACTCCATCCATACTGAGTTGTTTGAAAATGGCGGCCATGGGTTTATGCTGAGCAGGATATTCTGTGCGAGCCGGGCATCGATGATGAAATGGTGCAAAGATGATTCTCTCTGACCAATCAGATGTCTGCTGTGTTTTGAGGTGATAATAAAAAAGTGGTACCAGGAGGTGGAAACACTGCTCCTTCTGAGGGAGGTGCACAAGCTTGAACACATGTAGAACATGTAGAACTTGTGACCTCTGCTGACCCCAGTGTTTACCTGCTACCTGTTGTTGGGTCTCACACAACAGACAGAGCTCTGCTGAAGTTGCAGCATTTTCTATGTTTAACAATTCAGTCTGAACATGTTTGCAGACGAGATGCACGCTAACACTGTTAGCTTAGAGGCTACAGTGAAGATCTCAGCTTTAACAGGACATATATGTAACATTAAACATCTTTTCAGATCAGTCTGGGATCTTCTGGAGGCTTGGATTAAACCGTATGAGCTGATGGAGTCATTTCATTTTCAGAGAATGCTCAACTACTTTTTCTGTGAAGCTCCAGAGACGTTTAATAATGAATTTTGGGTGAACTGTTAAAACACAACCTGGAGGCAACACCAAAGAAGAGAAAGCGAATAAACACCAAACTATCACTCCAATTCATTTATTGGAAAGTAATGAATACCATTAGAATGAGTGTCTGATTGGATGTAGCAGCGTAGAGACACAGACAGCAAACAGCTGGAATAAATGATGAACCGACGAGTACTGAGAAATGTCAAACTCCGCCCCCGCTGCGCTGTCAGGGTTCGATTCATTAACAATAAATAAACTGGATGGTGGGTGTGAAGTGATTGTTTTTCCTTATTTGCCGACAGAAAAAGAAAAGAAAGCTTTGCATAATTTGAGCAAACACTGTCCTCAAATCAGCCCCCCCCCCCCGCGCTTAAAGAACTGGCGAAGTGACAACTTGGTAATAATGTCATGGACTGAGAAGTGGTGGCGGCTGATTGGCTGCAGTGACTCGGTCTCTTACTCTTGGCGCTCTGCAGGCTGCGGTTGTATCCCACAGGGCTGAAGAACTCAAAGATGAAGACGGTGACAGCCACCACTGACAGGCACATCACAAACATCATCACCCACACCGCCGGGCTGTAGGGCTCTGCAACACACAGACACACACACAGATAAGTGTCACCAGTTCTCCTGTAAAGAATCACTTCATCAGTACAGAAACGGACTGACAAAGATGACAAAGAAGAAAAAAGATAAAAGAAAGGCTGAAAGCAGAAAAACCACCAACTCATGACGGGTTGGGAGGAGAATATCTGAATGTTTCGGTTCAGTAACTTTGCACAGTTTGCTCCTCCTGAAGGCCGATCATCCATCCTCTTATCCGGGGTCGGGTCGAGGTGGCAGGCTGGTCAGGCGGATGTTCCTCTGCAGCAACACTTCCCAGCTCCTCCTGGGAGACCCAGAGGCACTGATGAGGTATTTAATCCCTCCAGCAAGTTCCAGGTCTGCCTCAGGGTCTCCTCCATGTCTGACGTATCCGGTCAACCTCCTCATTTATGCTCCTTCTACGTACATAAATGGATACGGCCGTCCTCAAACGGTCTATCTATACATACTGCACATACTTCCATACATCCTTTATGTCGACAGTTATACATCTGAAGAGGGGCAGTGGAGTTTCAAGAGTTTCAACAACAACAAATATGGCGACAGTCGCAGGAGGTCTGTGACCTGTGAGGTCATTAAATACATTGAGACATGAGGACGGAGAGTTTTTACACGTCTTATTGCTTCACTTATTTCTTCTTCGTTGTTTCTGTACATATTTGTCGTGCCTTGCTTGAATTGTAGCTACACTGCCTAACAGAAGGTGTCCAGTACCTCCTGATAATGGAGCCTGTCAGTCATCGTCATCCCTCACATGTGGTGGGGGTGAAACATGACCCGGTACAAAGAAGGAATTTATTTCATGAGGGTAGAAATACTTCTTGTCCTGTATTTTTGAACACAAGTCTGCAGCATATGACACATTAAATAAAGAAAAGGTCCCTTTTTGTTTCTTTGAACCTTAAAACATTCACTGTGTTTTCAGAAGTGTCAGCAGTAAAACCTCCCGAGGAGATCGTCTCTCCTCACCTCGTCCTGCTGCCAGCCTCCCTTCTGAGATTTGCTAAATTAGTGAGGTTTTGCTGTCGGTACTGACAGCAGCAGCGTTGATGCTAATCAAACGGCGCTGGAGAGACGAGCTGAGCGGCTGGGTGGACTCATCAACACCTTGTTGTCTCAGGGTTATGACCAGGAAGAGAAGCTGAACTGGACCGTGTGCCGACATACCAAACAGGAACAGCTGTGTGGACAAACACTGGGCTTCTAGCTGATGCTCCCTGCAGTGAGACGAAGACTTTAGAGGCTGAGCTGTCCACCTGGGAGCCATGACAACTGACAGCTTTCATTTCCTTCTAGGTCTGTGGACGGCGGTGTTACATCTGTCATTTAGTTCACACATCAAATCATTTTGTCAGAGCATGAATTCAGATTTAAATGCTTTCTGGTATAGAAGGACTCACAAGGCTTACAATACATTACGACAAACTTAACACACCTCAACAATTCACTGTCATAGAAACTCATTGTATGCTATAATAGTACATGCATGCACACAATAACACATTCAACTCAACAGCAACACACTAACCAATCAGATGTAGTTAAAACACTGAGCCAACCTTTATAGACTTCCTGTAGCAGTGAAGGTGTTTGAGCTGTTTAAACTGTTCTCATTGCAAACAGCTGATTAATACACACACAAATATCCATAACACACTTGTAACCTCAGTAATGTTTTAAAGTACTGTCTTCAGGTTAGGGAAGAGTTGCTGCGGTGACTGATGGAGATTTTCAGGTCCAACTAGTAAAAGACCCGGAGGTCGACCCAGAATTCCCTGGAGGAACTACAGATCTCATCTCGCCTGGGAACACCGCAGGATCCAGCAGGAGGAACTGAAAGAGGGATGCTTAGCCTGCTGCCACCGCGATCCGACCCCGGATAAGCAGAGGAAGATGGATGGATGGGAGAGTCGTCCTCCTTTGGGTTCAAAACTTCCAGGTTTCCACATCCAGAATTCTCACATTCATAAACACCACATCAGTGGATTCTTGGAAGTTTGTACCCATCGACCAACCATTTCTGCATCCATGATGTCATAGTCTGCATGAGTGCTCTATAACTCTCCCATCACACCCGTCGGCTGCAGCATCACAGCTGTTGGTATTTTGAAGCGTTTGCTTGCTGTTGCTGGTTTCTCCAATGTTACCAATAAAAAAACGGTTTACTTCCTTTTGCAAGCAGAGGAGAAACCGTTTGCTAGTGTGTGAGGCTTTTGTTTGCTGCTTTTGTCCAGACATCACATTGAACTATATTACTAGACAGAGTATTTTGTGGTTATTTGCATTAACTTTATGAGCTGTTTAAATGTGACTGGGTGTCTAGTCTGTTCCTTGTGAAATATTTTTGTGTAAAACATTGAGATTTGAGTATTACTACGGAGCTTCTTCGTTTCATTAGTTCAGTGCAGCCTCAGGGAGGCAGTTTTAAAGTGATTTAAATATTTGATTGCCTTCTTTGGTCTGAAGTCTTTTTATAACCAACAATTACAGCAGCTGAGTTCACTAAACAGCACAGCATCAAGCAGAGAGCAGAGCAAACGCCGCTGTCACAATAATCAGGTCAGTTTGATGATGCCTCTTCATTTCTCTCATTTGCATCGTTATTTTCATCGAGCGTTGGACAAAGCACTGGAAACACTGAAGGCTGTTTCTTCTTTCAAGCTGAGAGGTGAGGAGTTTAAGCAGCTCTGTTGTGTTCAAAGTTCTGTCAGAACTCTAGTTAAAACTCTGCATTCATGTACTCTCTCACTGAGTCTCTTTTGTCTATTTTTATACCCATATTTAATCAAGGAAAGTCAGAAGAAGACATATTCTCTTTGTCAATGATGCCCTCTTCAAAATTCATACTGGGAGCTGTGAGGCAGAGCCTCCGTCTCGTACTGGTGCCAGATGGAGCAGATGGGGTTAAGGTTGGGGGTTAATGAGCTTTATTTGAGCAGCATTTGCTCAGTTAAGTAACAACATTACTTATTCATTGGCAACATGTTCCCAGTAGGTCCAGGGAGTCATACTGGTGACCCTAGATGTAACCCAGAAGAGTGTGTACAGTATGTATGACAACCAGAGCATCAAGGGACAGCATGTATGTCACTATCTGCTTTAACATCACGTAATCAGCTCTGCTAACGTGGTAATGTTTACCGCTGTCTGCTGGTTGGTTGGTGTGATCGTCAGTGGTGGAAGGATGGAGGATGGGTCGGGAAAGAAGCCAGCGAATTTTTCAATATCATCCCTAATTACACCAAAACTACTGAACCGATTTCCACTAAACTTTGTGGGGGGACGAGGTGCGGATCATGAAACAACCCATTACATTTTGGTGCAGATCCAGATAGACTGGAGCAAGTGGGCCCTGGGCCATGACTTGGCTTTGACTTTGCAGTCAAAGTGATCATGTCTTCTCCAATTAAGACATTTACATGAATCCATTAAGATTGATTTTCATTAAAGAACAACTAGAACACTTCCCTCCTCTGTCTGAAATAATGTAAACATCATCATCATCCAACACTACCGTAGACATAGGAGGGAAAATGGAATCATGTGTTGCCCATCATAAAGTTTCATGAATCGTAGTTTAAGTTGAAGGACTGTGTTCCCCAGACTTTTAATGTGAAGAGGTCGACCATCTCATCACCATCGTGTTTCTTGTTGCTGCTGTTTGTTTTCAACCAGCCCCAAATTTAAACTAGAACAACAACAAATACCTCCACCAGAGCAGAATAATTCAACATCTGTTTATCTCTTACCTTATAGCAGCTAAATACAGATTTGCGGGGGGCAAATACATCATTTGATCAAGCACATCTGGATTGATATCTGGATCACAATATTCACATTCATAGATAAACACCATAAATA
Organism: Chaunax sp. Z400; assembly: GCA_037577475.1. Lineage (NCBI taxonomy): Eukaryota > Metazoa > Chordata > Actinopteri > Lophiiformes > Chaunacidae > Chaunax > Chaunax sp. Z400. The sequence continues at coordinate 24,642,312 of CM075200.1, forward strand.
TATGGGATTTTTTTAAATTCTAAAATTCGTAATGGTGAGGAAAATTCTTGCATCAACCTTCCACCAAGTTTCTAGGAAGTTAGTTTGTATAATTAGGAAAAAGTCAATAAATCTTGGAATGTTGAGGAAAATTTTTGGGTCGATATCCTGATCTGCACCGAAATTTGAAGGATTTGTCCCTGACTCCAGACCAACCCACCAACCGACCAAACCAACCAAACAGACCAAACCGACCGACCAAACCAACCAACGGACAAAACATGACCTCGATCTATTGTCTGCTGTGAGAAGCTTTTTTACCCCTCTAACATGATTTATTGACTAATTACTTGTTAAAGTTTTTTTTACCTACATTTCTAAATTGACCAGAATTCAGAATTTCATTGCTTCACATAAAGTCTTGTTGAAGGACAAGTTGGAAAAAGCTTTTCTCTCTGAATTGCTGATATGAGTGACGTTCCTTCCACTGCAGTTGACCAGACATCCCAACACACAAACACACACTTTATTTACTTCTCTTCACTTGATTATCGCCCACACTGAGAGGCTTTGTGTCCTGCCTTCTGTGGTCCGTCTGGGTCTCTGTTTGTGATGAAGCCTTCGACTATTTCACTGAGTGGATCAAGGTGTTAGAGGATTGGTTGAACTAGTGACGCATATGTATAAATATAACTAGTCTGTTAAAGAACGAACATCTTGTACTTTCTGTCTCACACAGAACCACATGAACACTCACTGAAGGTTATGCAGCACAGCTTCCTTACATGGACATGATAAAAATAGTGTTTTCTTTGCCAATCCTGAGTCGAGCATCTCTGAGTGGCTCTTTTATCACCATTATGGACATGAAGAAAATCTATGTTTAACTGATAAACAGACTACTAGAGGTGCAGCTCAGGGCGACTGCACTGTTCCACTGAGGAAAACAGCATTTAGCCAAGCTGTGTTCTCCTTTATAGGGGAGAACCATTGGAACTCAGAACCTCAGTCCATCAGTGTCCACATCCTATCAGGCATTAATCGTAATGTTAAGAAATGGCTTGTTGAGAACCAACAATGTCATCACTGATGATATTTTATACATTTTTAAATGTAAATGTTTAAATGGTTTTAACAGCAGTGTACAGGATGTTTACTATTGTTTCTTTCCTGTGGTTTTTATGTTACTTTTATAATTTTAGGTTTCTCACAAACATCTGGCAGAAGGACAGCTGATGAAAATTAGCCTTCTAGCTAACTCAGGTGCATTTACACTTAGTGTTGATTATTGTACATTGTCCCTCGTCAAATAAATAAATATAAAAATAAACTATTTCAAAAATAGAAATAGTTCATTTCTGCCATGATTGCCTGAGAAAATAATTCAGCTTGTTTACTAGAAGTCAATAAAAACAGGTGTGAGAAACTAGAAGCAGGTGAAAATGTGATTTTAACATTTAGTCAATTTAGGAATAATTACTATAATAATCACCGTCTCTTACTTTTTTTTCACGTAAGAATTGACAACGTACTTTCACCCCCAAAAAATCACCTTTTACAAATTTTTCTGTGCATTCAGTCAACCTTAGAAAACTTTCAGTGAGTCCTGGTCATCCTGCAGGAGTTAATCTGTCTGTTGACAGCAGAACGAGACCAGAGTCATGAAAGAACCATCCTTCGGCAAAAACGTCTCAGAAAGTCAAGTTAGAGGACAGGGAGGTCATGAACCTGGACTGTTTTTCCTCCGTCTCTTCATCCACCTTACCTCCATCAGAAACTATTGTTCCGTTACCGTCACTCACTTCACTTCTTCTTTCTCACTTGATTGTTTCTTTCACCTTCAACCTTTCTTCACTTGTTGCCATAGCCTCTCTCTGGCCTTGCTTAATTTCTTTTCCTTACCATCAACCCATCCACACACACACACACACACACACACACACACACACACACACACACACACACACACACACACACACACACACACGCGCGGCTACAGTGCAGAGTCAGTGTCGGCCCAGCTGTGTTAAGATAATTCAGCCTTGAGAGGCCTCCATCCTCCATCCTCCATCCTCCATCCAGCCATGACGTGTTTCATATTGTCTCCTAAATCTCCTCTGACAGATGGAGAGATGTACTCCTGCAGCTGGGCTGTGTAAGAATGAAATAGATCCCTGAAGGAGTTCCAGGAAAAGACGAGCAGAGAGGACAAAATGAGAGCCTTAAACAAATGTTTGCTTGAAGGACAAACTACCTAATTGTGGTTGTGCCTCAAAAGTCAAGATGCACTCGAATTTAAATTAATTTATATTTAAAGACTGGTAGCTGTGGTTCATTTTGAGTTGCGTTTAAACCCCCTGACAGCTTGATGGCACTGTTGTAAGCCTGACTGTTCCACTCCAACTGAGACAGGAAGACATACACACATATCACTAGTGTAAACACAAAGCACACATATCACTAGTGTAAACACAAAGCACACATATCACTAGTGTAAACACTAAGCGCGCATATCACTAGTGTAAACACAAAGCACACATATCACTAGTGTAAACACTAAGCGCGCATATTACTAGTGTAAACACAAAGCACACGTATCACTGGTGTAAACACAAAGCACACATATCACTAGTGTAAACACTAAGCGCGCATATCACTAGTGTAAACACTAAGTGCACATATCGCTAGTGTAAACACAAAGCACACTTCTCACTAGTGTAAACACAAAGCACACATATCGCTAGTGTAAACACAAAGCACACTTCTCACTAGTGTAAACACCAAGCACACATATCGCTAGTGTAAACACCAAGCACACATATCGCTAGTGTAAACACAAAGCACACATATCACTAGTGTAAACACAAAGCACACGTATCACTAGTGTAAACACAAAGCACACATATCACTAGTGTAAACACTAAGCGCGCATATCACTAGTGTAAACACTAAGTGCGCATATCGCTAGTGTAAACACAAAGCACACTTCTCACTAGTGTAAACACAAAGCACACATATCGCTAGTGTAAACACAAAGCACACTTCTCACTAGTGTAAACACCAAGCACACATATCGCTAGTGTAAACACAAAGCACACATATCGCTAGTGTAAACACTAAGCGCACATATCACTAGTGTAAACACCAAGCACACATATCACTAGTGTAAACACTAAGCGCACATATCACTAGTGTAAACACTAAGCGCACATATCACTAGTGTAAACACAAAGAGCTTATATCACTAGTGTAAACACAAAGAGCACATATCACTAGTGTAAACACAAAGCACACATATCACTAGTTAAACACAAAGCGCACATATCACTAGTGTAAACACAAGGAGCACATATCACTCGTGTAAACACAAAGAGCACATATCACTCATGTAAACACTAAGCGCACCTATCACTAGTGTAAACACAAAGAGTTTATATCACTAGTGTAAACACAAAGCGCACATATCACTCATGTAAACACAAAGAGCACATATCGCTCATGTAAACACAAAGAGCACATATCACTAGTGTAAACACAAAGAGCACATATCACTAGTGTAAACACAAAGAGCACATATCACTCATGTAAAGACTAAGCGCACATATCACTCATGTAAACACAAAGAGCACATATCACTAGTGTAAACACTAAGCACACATATCACTCATGTTAATGCAAAGAGCACATATCACTAATGAAAACACGGAGAGCACATATCACTAGTGTAAACACAAAGAGCACATATCACTAGTGTAAACACAAAGAGCACATATCACTAGTGTAAACACAAAGAGCACATATCACTAATGTAAACGCAAAGAGCACATATCACTAATGTAATCACTAAGGGCACATATCACTAGTGTAAACACAAAGCGCACATATCACTAGTGTAAACACAAAAAGCACATATCACCAGTGTAAACACTAAGCACACATATCACTAGTGTAAACACAAAGCACACATATCACTAGTGTAAACACAAAGAGCACATATCACTTGTGTAAACACAAAGCGTGCATATCACTAGTGTAAACACAAAGAGCTTATATCACTAGTGTAAACACAAAGAGCACATATCACTAGTGTAAACACAAAGCACACATATCACTAGTGTAAACACAAAGCGCACATATCACTAGTGTAAACACAAAGAGCACATATCACTCATGTAAACACAAAGAGCACATATCACTAGTGTAAACACAAAGAGCACATATCACTAGTGTAAACACAAAGCACATATCACTCATGTAAACACTAAGCGCACATATCGCTCATGTAAACACTAAGCGCACATATCACTTATGTAAACAATAAGCGCACATATCACTAGTGTAAACACTAAGCACACATATCACTCATGTAAACACAAAGAGCACATATCACTCATGTAAACACAAAGAGCACATATCACTAGTGTAAACACAAAGAGCACATATCACTCATGTAAAGACTAAGCGCACATATCACTCATGTAAACACAAAGAGCACATATCACTAGTGTAAACACTAAGCACACATATCACTCATGTTAATGCAAAGAGCACATATCACTAATGAAAACACGGAGAGCACATATCACTAGTGTAAACACAAAGAGCACTTATCACTAGTGTAAACACAAAGAGCACATATCACTAGTGTAAACACAAAGAGCACATATCACTAATGTAAACGCAAAGAGCACATATCACTAATGTAAACACTAAGGGCACATATCACTAGTGTAAACACAAAGCGCACATATCACTAGTGTAAACACAAAAAGCACATATCACCAGTGTAAACACTAAGCGCACATATCACTAGTGTAAACACAAAGAGCACATATCACTAGTGTAAACACAAAGCGCACATATCACTAGTGTAAACACAAAAAGCACATATCACCAGTGTAAACACAAAGCACACATATCACTAGTGTAAACACAAAGCGTGCATATCACTAGTGTAAACACAAAGAGCACATATCACTAGTGTAAACACAAAGCGTGCATATCACTAGTGTAAACACAAAGAGCACATATCACTAGTGTAAACACAAAGCGTGCATATCACTAGTGTAAACACAAAGAGCACATATCACTAGTGTAAACACAAAGCGTGCATATCACTAGTGTAAACACAAAGAGCACATATCACTAGTGTAAACACTAAGCGCACATATCACTAATGTAAACGCAAAGCGCACATATCACTAGTGTAAACACAAAGCGTGCATATCACTAGTGTAAACACAAAGAGCACATATCACTAGTGTAAACACAAAGCGTGCATATCACTAGTGTAAACACAAAGAGCACATATCACTAGTGTAAACACTAAGCGCACATATCACTAATGTAAACGCAAAGCGTGCATATCACTAGTGTAAACACAAAGAGCACATATCACTAGTGTAAACACAAAGCGTGCATATCACTAGTGTAAACACAAAGAGCACATATCACTAGTGTAAACACTAAGCGCACATATCACTAATGTAAACGCAAAGCGCACATATCACTAGTGTAAACTCAAAGCGTGCATATCACTAGTGTAAACACAAAGAGCAAATATCACTAGTGTAAACACAAAGCGCACATATCACTAGTGTAAACACAAAAAGCACATATCACCAGTGTAAACACAAAGCACACATATCACTAGTGTAAACACAAAGCGTGCATATCACTAGTGTAAACACAAAGAGCACATATCACTAGTGTAAACACAAAGCGTGCATATCACTAGTGTAAACACAAAGAGCACATATCACTAGTGTAAACACAAAGCGTGCATATCACTAGTGTAAACACAAAGAGCACATATCACTAGTGTAAACACAAAGCGTGCATATCACTAGTGTAAACACAAAGAGCACATATCACTAGTGTAAACACTAAGCGCACATATCACTAGTGTAAACACAAAGAGCACATATCACTAGTGTAAACACTAAGCGCACATATCACTAATGTAAACGCAAAGCGCACATATCACTCATGTAAACGCAAAGAGCACATATCACTAGTGTAAATCCAAAGAGCACATATCACTCATGTTAATGCAAAGAGCACATATCACTAATGTAAACACGAAGAGCACATATCACTAGTGTAAACACAAAGAGCACAAATCCCTAGTATAAACACAAAGCACACAGATTGTGTTGTACGTTGCCATTTCCCCTCCTTCCCTGAGTATAGAGTGTGTTCCAGCTTATCGGTTGTTGTACCTCTGTGTCACATGTTTCAGCCTTTTCTCCTTGTGTTTCCAGTTTGTTCCAGGTGTTTTCAGTAAGTTAGTTTGGGTTTGGGTTTGTTTGCTTTGCGTTATTGACCACCTGTGAACCGAACCTGTTGTTGTCTGCCTTTGTGAGTCTGCCTTTGCCTTTTCCTGAATGGACAGAGCCTGCCTGTTTTAGTCTGCTTCATTGTCTGGTCCCTTACATTAAGATTAAATCCCTGAAGGGCACCGGCTCTGCCTCTTGTGTTCTTATCTCTGTTTAGAAGCGTAACAGTCTCATAGTTTTGCCTGAAGAAGAAACACAACCGTAGACGTTTCCCAACTTTTCAGACTCAACAAACTCGGCATGCAAAATGCTCCTTTTTGGCTTTTGCTTGAGCGCCTGTCAGTGCGACGTTTCTTATTAGTAGAGGAAAATAACATTCAGCTGTATCAATTATTATGAAAGTGTTGTATGGACCTAATCCTAATAATAATGCCCATTTTGAAGACAGATACTTAACTGATCCTTTGCAGGAAATTACTTTGTTACAGCAGCTCAGATAATTACCACCATAAAGGACCAAGGAAACTGTGAACTCACCAAGGAAGGCAGAAGGAGATACTGTTCCATTGCTGCGAGAAACCATGACGCTGATGCCGGTCTCCACGAAAGGAACGGAGAACTCTACGACCTCTGACCTCTCCTCGTTGATGGTTAGAGAACCGATGGCCATGTCAGCCCTGTTGGACACCACCTAGAAAACAAGGTTAAATCTGTGTGACTCAAGAGATTAAAATGGATATTTTTACAGAAGAGTTCTCCTCTGTCCTGCTTCCCTCCTTTCTTTGTCTTTTTTTATTTAATTACTGAGAAACAACTTGTGAAGTCCGCAACCTCCTGTAGAGCCTTAAGAAGGACAGAACACAGAGAGAGTCTTTGAAAAGAAAAATCCAAAGCACCTTTCCTCAGAGAGCTGGATGTAAATGGTCTCGGCTGGGCTGTGTTCCTCCTCTGACAGTTCCAAATAAGAAAGTGAAGGGCCTCTCAGCTTTGTCATGCCTCACCTGGCAGGAAACAGAAGTTACCCTCTGTAACCTGTGACACCTGAGGGACGGTGGAGGTCAGAGAAGGTGGCTACAGGCCAAACCTCTGGAGACAAAAGGCTTTATGGTTCCCACAGACATGCTGCTCAGGGAGCTGGAAAAGTCACAACCCTGTAAGTCGACCTCCTCCACTCATGAACTCATTGTTTAGTTGATGTACTGACCTCTCCAGTTAGCAGTCAGAGGAGAGGCAACGAGGTGGATTCAGTAGGTTTTATCCTTCAGCCATGATGGATTATGTAGTTCTTGCAGCAGAGCCAAAGTGAAACCAGTGTGACCACTCAAACCAGTTCAGATATGTCTCCACATATATGAGACTTCTAAATGAGGTGGATGTAAGAGAACATCATCAGGAAAGAGTTCAGGCAGAGCAGCTGAAGGACATCAGTGGGAAAACTAGAAAATATTTTTTCCATGAAATATGATTCAGTTTTACCCAAATCAGAGAGTTTTTGTAGAGTAAACGGTTAAAAACTCTGCTCTGGCAGTGTCTCTCTAGCCTTTATGCCAACTCTGTGCTGCTAAAAGCTGAAGAATGATGATGTCATCATATGATCAGCTGAGTTGGTTGGTTCCGGCTTATGTGAGAACATTTGATATTTTATTTAACCAGACAAAAACATGATCACATTTTGATATTTAAGAACAAAGAATTGCTTGTTTTTTGGCATATTTTTTCAAATAGGGGCAGAATATTACTGTGAATCTGAAAGGGTTAAAAAATACATTTTCATTTCTGCTCTAATTTGACAGAGAGAAACATTCACTTTCTAATGACTTCACTTTCTAAAACTGGTCCTGGAAGTGCACAACCACGCACAAACACACGGTGATAATTTGCATCGCCTGTCTAACTGCATGTTAAACCGGTGCTATTAATCCAGCCAGGGGGGGGGGGTTTGGCATCATGGAAACAGCAGAGTATCTGCCAACACACACACAAACACACACACACACACACTCCATCATGTACAAACAGTCTCTCTCAGTTTCTCCAGCTCTAATCTCTCTGACAGCCTCCCTCCATATTTTCTCTCCTCTTCCATTCGGGTCCAATGCCCTCGCTGGGTCTCGTTTTAGAGGATTTGAGGCAAGATAAAAAGAATTTCACAGGAGTCCTCGAATCAAACCCCCTATTTTATAATCACAACAAAAAGAAAAGGAGAAACATGATGATGCCACAGTACAGGAAAAAGCATGGCTACAATACCTCACTGTATGAATGGATGGATGCATGGATGGATGGATGCATGCATGGATGGATGGATGCATGGATGGATGCATGGATGGATGGATGCATGGATGGATGCATGCATGGATGGATGCATGGATGGATGGATGCATGGATGGATGCATGCATGGATGGATGCATGCATGGATGGATGCATGGATGGATGCATGGATGGATGGATGGATGGATGGATGCATGGATGGATGGATGCATGGATGGATGCATGCATGGATGCAGAGATGGATGCAGAGATGGATGGATGCATGGATGCAGAGATGGATGCAGAGATGGATGGATGGATGCATGGATGGATGCAGAGATGGATGGATGCATGGATGGATGGATGGATGCATGCATGGATGCAGAGATGGATGCAGAGATGGATGGATGCATGGATGTATGTATGTATGTATGGATAACTCATCCCAGATTAAGCCTTAGAACACTTATTGATATGTCTTCTTTTATTGTGACTGAACTGGAGGCTAATAAAAAACGTGTTCTTAAACTGTAGAGATAAATAATAATTAAATTAAAGAATTGATCCTCACCTCTCCAACCATGCCGTTCCATTCCCCATCAATGTTCTTTCCATGCCTCCCATTGGTCACCAGGTAAAGGTCATAAGTAAATCCCACTATTTTTGCCAGTCTCTTGAGGACGTCGATGCAGAAGCCTTTGCAGCAGTGCTTCATGGGCCCGGCGGCCTCCACCACCAAACTGAGGAGACGATGGGAGAGAAGAGGTGAGAGGCTGAACATGCTTTTTCTACATTTAAAGATGTTTTATCAAGGACATTTTGACCTGGATGGGCTTCTTTCTTGGGGAGTGAGAAAACAAATCCAGAAGACGGAGACAGGAAGGTATGAAATATTGGCAGGGAGCAGTGAGAGGATTGATGCTGACAGGTGGGGCTGTTGTGTTTAAATGCTCAACAGGACAGAGAGCTGGGAGGAAAGATATTATTATATAAAGCATTATTTAAACCTTTTAAACGCTTGGATTCTGCTTAGATTCTGTAAAGGCCTTTGAATGCCTTGTTCCTCTGAGGCTTCATCTTTTGAACACTGAGATCACTGAGTGGCTGCATCATCTGTCCACAGATCATTTTAGGGTCCCCGAGGCACCAACCTCTGGACTCTTTACCTGGAAACACCACAAACACATCTGGGAGTAGAACTTTATCTCAATTCATGTGAGGATAATCAAATGTGTAAATGCGTAAAAGAATCTCTGAATGCTGACTGATATTTGTGAACGTTTCAGTGTTTGTGTAATGATGTTTGATATGCTGATGAAATCCTCAAGAAAAGAACTGAACCAGGATGTTTTTAGAACAAATCTTGTCAAAAAATGAGAAAACATTCATGAGGATCAATCGAGGCTGATGTACAGGTTGATAAAAACAAGATCAAAACTGTTTTTGAAGTCAAGAAGCTTGACACGCTCGTCGTTTTTTATTTGCACACGTCCTATGAAGTCAGTATTCATCCCGATTTTATTTTGTGGAAACAGAAAAAGACACTCGACATTTATCCTACATTTATTTACCATTTAATTCAAATATTCTGCTGCTTTTGTGACCCTAAGACTTTGGTAAACACATTTCAAGAACCAAAACTACTTGTCCACATGAATAAAAGTGTGTTTTCACAAGATGTGATTCAATGTTTTACCCATTGCTGTAGGACAAACAGGAGCCCCATCCAACACAAAGCTGAAACTGTGCTGTAAATTTTGATATTAAACACAGTCAAACTGTCACATGTCTGATGTCGTCCTCATCAAAAGTAGGAGTTCAGTGAAAGAACGTTAGGTTGAAGCGCTTGGCATCACTAATTTTACATGCGTGTTCATTTTACGCCTTGAAAAACAAATCATGACCTTTGTGGTAATGACTGGATAAAAAGAAAAGCATAAAGCATCTTATCGCCTGCGAGGCAGCCACATCAGAGGGATCAGCTGTGACAGGTGAGAAAACACCAAATAAGTCAATCAGTGAATACATAAAAGTAGAGAAGGGAAGAAAAACAAGTACTTCAGAGGAAAAAGAACAAGGTCACAGCAGGTTTATAAACCAGAGAGCAAACTTCTGTCTCAGCCAATAAACTTGATGGAGGATGAAGTCGTTATCTTCCTATTGGCCAGGTCATGTGCCGGCAGGATGGAGGCTTATCTGGGGTAGACCAGGAGCCCAGAGCCAACACAGTCTCTGTCTCACTTTCTCCCCACGACTTACTTTGCCTCAAATGATACAGGATCACAAAGGACTCCGAATATGACTCCATATTCTTATCATGTGCACATGATAGAACTACAAGGTCGTCTCAGTTATTAGAAATAAGACTGAATCTGTAAAATGTTTCTATCTTCTTTTACAGCATTTTGAGGGGAAACGGCTCCATGATTTAAATATTTCCAGGTCTAATTTCGTAGACTGATTAAAAGACAGCCTCCCTTTGCTTTGTGGTTTATGGTTTTCATTAACAGTAGAATCATTGCCTGTTTTTTCTCTGCATGCTTTTACGCTGGTACCATTCGACTCTTAAAGCATTTATAGCAGCTATGAGGGAATTTAATTTCCTCCTTGGGACAATTAAAGCTGTTTTGTGATGCTTGATCCCAGGAGGAATGCCTTTAAGTCGATCCCTCCCTGTAGACAGTGTTTGGAGATGGTAAAGATTTACTGTCTTGGTTCAGGGATGCTGGGCCTGACGTTTCAATTTCACAGGAGATCAGAGCTTGGAAACTTCTGGTTTCAGAACCTATTGAGCCTCTTCCCAAAACTTCTTTTCTAGCTTTCCTCTAAGGTTTATAGGCCGATAAGAATTTAGAGGAGAAACCAACAGGAGACCTCAGGGTTAGCAGTCATTCGTAAAATACTGTTTGTTAAACGGTTCAGTCTCACAGAGAAAAGTGTGACATCTGTGTTATTCTGTTCCTCTGTGCTCAAGGCCAAAATAACCGACATGTCATCCTGACCTCCTTTTTGCTCTTGTAATACTGAATGATGTTGGACCTCTCATCATCAACATCCTCTCTCAACCAGTCAAACTGAACATCCAGATGCAGGAAGAGTGCAGGTGACATTTTGCTTTAATGGCTCCTTTAATGAAACAATTGTCCTGTCATTAAAAGCAAGGAAGGTTCAAACTGTTGTGGTAAAAAATACTATTTTATAAATCCAAAAGAGCCACTAAGAAACGACCTTCTCCTTTTGACCATGTGAGTTTAACATTAACAGAATTAAAACGCTATCTTTTTTAAGTGGTTTGGGGTGACGAATATTAAGATTTGTTATTTTCATCATCACTCAAACACTTATTAAAGGCCCAACAAGTTAAATATCGTTATAATTCAAAGGCAACTCCATAAATATAGGTTGTAGCACCACCAGTGAACTCACCACTGATACTCTTCATGTTGGCTGTGGTTACCTTTAGCTATTAGCTAAAGGAGCTATTAGCTGGAGGAGTCACTGCAGGAAACACGTGACGTGATTTACAGAGAGTCTGACAACAACTATGACTCCAAGGATGGGAAGACATGGTCGGGAGGGACGGGACAGAGGTGAGATAGAGTCGGGCATCAGCAGCAGGCAAAAATGGGATGTAGAGCTGCAATAACTTCACATCCTACTCTGTGGATTAAGGATTTATTTTGACCAAACCAGAGATGATTGTGGAAAGAAAAACCAAGATGGTTTTGAGGAGCTTTGATTTGTTTATGTCTCGTTTGAATGAAGTGTGTTTGAAAAAGCAGTTAAGATCATCTTAGTTCAGTTAAAGAAAGGAAACTGAAGGTGCACAGGTTTATTTTTCTGTTCAGTAAGAAAATAGTTATGAGAATATTTCCTTTTTGCGAGTTGTTTTCATCTTGACGACATTTTGTAACACAACACACAGTCTGAATATCAACACTGTTGTTTCTTCACATTCTGTTGATAACATCAGTTCATTTTGGGAATATTTTAAACAAATAAATTTGGCCATTTTCTACAATTCACATCTATAGAGAAGGAATGTTGTTTTTTGAGGTATAATATTCATAAATGATCAACAGAATGTGAAGAAGTAACATTCTAAACATCTGTTTGTTGTTTTGAGTATTAACATATTACATATTGCACCTTAAATAAAATAAATGATAATTTGTTGTATTAGTTTATTAAATAAAAATAGTGCACGCCCCAACCACTGAAAACTGAACCTTGAAGAGTTCAGATACAATGAAAAGCAAAAACATGATGCAGCAGTGAAGAAACTGGATGGTGTTTCATATCCAGGGGCTGTGGTGCGTTACCTGGTGTTAACAGGCATTCTGCAGGGTACAGAGTCCCGGATACAGGAGCTGGTCCCCGGGTCAGCTGGTTCCACGATGACAAAGGGCCTCTCTTCCAAAGTAACCACCCGGAGGTGCTGGGAGTCGTCCAGAGGCTTCAGGAAGGAGCCGTAACGAGACCAGGGATGGTACCGCAGACGCAGGTGGCCGTTCTCCCACCAGCCAACCTGGACGGAAAGAAATACCCAAACTCAGACACTCGGATCGCTAAAAGTAACATTTGGTAGATTTGACACACATCTTTGGAGCATTTGAGTCATTTTATCAATAACACATGTGATCAGTTTTAGTTTCAGACTGGATAATATTAATAACTAATAATAGCTCAGCAGATTTAGCTCATTTTTCAAAGGTCAGGTGGTTAAATGTGGAGACGGCAGGGTTACCTTCGACATGTAATGTATTCATGTGGTGCTGGAGTCATCAGAAAAGTTCATGTTTGATTGATTGATTTAATTCATTCACTTATTCCCTCATAATTCTCTCATGTCCATGGCTCCATTACATCCACTCCACTAAATATTGTGAAACTTGACGTATAACTTTCAGAGTAACCCTGCTGACATACGAACAAACCAACGGCCGACATGTTGGCGGTAAAAATCTGTAAATTAACAAATAATATAAACCTGGTTTTAAAATTGACACCTGTAAATTAATGAATCCATCTTCTTGGGAATCAAAGGCGAACGATTTTAAAATAACAGCCCTGGATTTCCATCCAATTATACCAAATGATTGGTCCAACAGTTTCATCAGAAGGTTTTTGGAACTTGGACCATCCTCCAGTCATTTCAATGGTTTGGTACTTTATAGTCACACAAATCCAGCAGGTGTGCATGCACACATAATACCACACAGTCTAAAAGACACAACTAAACATCTGAATGGGTGCAGTAACACACATTTGTATTCATACCGATACATTATGGAACCACATGTGTGCTCATTTGTCCTTCAGTTCATCGCTAACGTTTTTAGCGTGAGGTGAAGTAAATGCTTTCCGTCGCTCTTGAGACACAATCGGACATTAATATGGAGGCTGCATCAGGCGGCAGGAAGAGAGCAGGTTTGGCATTTGTGCTTCTCAGTTACCATGGAGATCAAATAGACTTTTAATCAAAATGTTATGAGACTCAATACTTTATCCAGGCTAACGTCAAAAGAGTCACAGACCATTAACAAACACACCTTTTAAACAGCGCGGGGGAGGAGGGAACTACCTGGTTGGTTCTGGTGATCTGGATCCAGAATGATTTATAGGATTTATAGGATTCTTTACCATTGTGGGACAAGTACCAGATTTGATCTTCTAACTTCCTGGATAATGTCTACAATGATTGGACAAAAACGGCACAATGACATCACCATAAGATCTAACACACATCATCTGGAGTCTGATCTGGATCTGAGTGAAAAAAGTGTTTTTTTCTAGAATAATTATCAAACTAATAATGATACCAATGTGATCCAGATTCTAGAGGCAGGTTTTCATGGTCCAGGAGTCACATGATGAGGGTCAGCCTATCAGGGGACTGGTTGGGTTTAGGTCACATGACATAATGGAGAGACTGAGCTTCCTCTGCAGAGGTTTGTGCTCTCCCGTGTGGTACGTAGCTAACTACTGAAAGCACAGATAAAAGGCTCACCGTTACCTCCACCAATGAGAACTGGAGGAGGTCATGTGATCACCGACCAATGTCTCAACATTATCTGGAAAAATGTCAACAGATTTTGATGAAAGTTTGTGTAGAGGACAAGGTGGAGGTGGATTCTGGATCACTTTGTCACTTTCTTCAACACTGAGAGGTCAGGTAACCCCTGACCCCTGACCCCTGACCCCAGGCATGATGTTCCACCACTATGCTCAATTTAATCCAGTTTCGTATCATAATCTGGATCTGGGACACTAAATCTATATGTGGAGGGGGTCAGTATGTTTTAGGTCACAGTATGGTTGATGGGACGGGGGATTAGGAGACGGTCAAGGACCACATACCTGTCCCTCAGTGAAGACCAGTGATGCTGGTTAAATAGACACAGCTGACTTTATTTCATGTCACCTGTGAATAATTCAGGGACTGAATTAAACCCAGATTATTTCATGAATCAAAGGCCCATGTGCTTCAGACCATGTGTTACAGATCATTTAAATAAAGCTCTTAGTTTATGTGTGTAAAGATTTTGGATTCAGTTCTAATCAGTAATCTGAGTAAATTCACTACTTCAAATAATCAATAATCAATCATGAGCATTACTTCCAAAATCAACACTGGTGCACTCACTAAAGAAAACTGTCCCTTTTCCAATCATTGCTCCCAGAATGCTCTGCAGGATCAATAATCTGATCGGTCAATAACGGGTATTAATCGTCCCAAATAGCTCCATGACTCTCAGAGCGTTTGATTTTCTGTTTGTTCAGCTCATTGTAACTCAGCTCGTCTCCCGTTTATTACCAACCAATCACTGCTGCTGCTGCTGAAAAGGTAAAACTCATCAGCATCTGAGCCCAGAAGACCTTTCATACAAAAGGAACAAACAGTCGGTGATGAGAAAAACAATCAGACAAAAAAAAACAACTATTCAGCCCAGGGATCGTCTGACTGTCTGGTAAAGCGCTGCTATTCCAGACAGCAGCAGACATTCAGTCATTACAAAAGTTAATAGATTTCACTCAGAATAAAGCTTCAGGATCATTTCTAATCACTCTGAAACAAGGCTTTTATTTTGAAGTACACATTTCTACAATAGATGACATAATATTAATAAAAATGTCAATTTCAATGTGACTTTATTGTATTTTTTTACTTTACAGATCTTGTTGCGGGGATGTTTAAGAAAACATTTTTACGTCGTCAATGGCTATGGAGGAACTCTTTTAAACTGATCGGTGATGTCATAGTGATGTCATTAGTGATGTCATTAGTGAGCTATTGGCTTTCCTCAAATTTATGAAAGAGCAGAAAATCAGCATTACACACTGAGTGTATGGAGTTTGAGAGATGTGGCTGGTTATGAAGGGAAGGGCCTAATGACAGCTGCATTATGGGAATTGTAGGATGAAGGGTTTTGAGGTATTTTAGGGATAAATAGGATATTTTGGCTGCTGCTGCTTTAATTTGCTGGAGTGTAAACAGATTATGATGATTTTATGCTGTAGGAGTTCAACTAGAACAATCCTTTTGCTCGGTGCAGCGTTTTGTTTTGTTTTATTTTTTTCTTGCATGTTAAAAGTTTAATTAATTAGAAGACATAAAGTATTCTCACTGTGGCCGCCTCACAAACCCCACCGCTGTCATTACTTTGGCTTCTTTAACCTTCAAGCATAAAGTTTCATTTTGTTGAAACAAGTTTGTCCTTTAAGTTATTACTACTATTATTATTATTATTATTGTTTTGCTGTCTGGACTCTCCGTCTGCTTCGGTCCATTTCATCTGTGTTATTATATATTTTGGTCAGACCTGACCGCTTCTGTCGGCCTCCAGAAGAGAAGTCAAGGTTCTCACTAATATTCAACCTTGTTTTCCTGAATGCTAAAAAAAAATACTGCAGTTAGCTTTGAAATGTCAGAGGGAGAAGAAAAGGATTGGGAGTCGCAGCCCAGAGACTCTGAGGACACCTGGAATAATGACTGTGGGACCAGCAGATATATGATGTTAGTTCATCCATGTGATTCAGCAGTGGATTCATTACTTCACTGATTTCTGGCTCTATTTTCACTCATTCTTTAAAGGTTGTTCAGTCAAATCAATGTTAAAATGTTTGTGACAGCAGATCATAAGTTGATCTTAGATTCAGATCTAAACTTCAAGTTAACGAGGTGATACTGTATTAACATTATTTTCCCACCGTCTAAACATAGCTGTTGTTAACAAATGGAAAATAAAAAAAATAATTAAAAAAATTCAGCTCATTCAAAAGTGTGCAGCTCAACAATGAACCAGAACCATTAATGGACCAGAACCACGAGGACAGAGCACATTAGACCAGTTTTAGCTTCCTGGGACATCTAGAATTGATTTTCTTATACACAAAGCTAACTGATCATCAGCTGCTGGTTTAATGGAACCTCTCAGCCGCCAAAGACAACCGAGGATGCAGCATTTATGAAGGGACCACCTTTAGATACCAGAGGACAGCTGGATAATTATTTTAATAGACTCTTATCGTACCGTAGGAGAGAGTCAGTGAATTAGAACAACAGTCCATTCATTTAAAAAGCACCTATTGGTAAACTTGCTGGGTATCTTATCACTATCACGCTGCACCTCCGACGAGAAGAAATAAAGGTGTTAAACTTAGAAAACAAAGACAGAGTGAGGTACAGAAGACTTAATATATGAATAAAATAGCTGACACTCCAAAAATAAATGCCCCTTGTTCAGAAACCAAATGATAAGAAGCAGCGCTTTTATTTTTTCTGCCTATCTGTCAGATTTTAAACCAAAGAATAACTTTATTTTCCCCTGATTTGACTGCTGCTCTGAGGCTTGTTATCTTCTGCAATACAAGACTGGGGTCACTTTCAGATCATAGCATGCATGATGTACAACACTTAGCAAAAACCTCCCTCAGATGGAGGGTTTTCAGTCCAGGGAGAGAAGCCTGACGAGTTCATGTCTCTTATCTTAAATGTTGAAAAGCAGGATTTAGAGACGATTCACATCAAACAGATAGAAACTGAAGGCAAAATGAGAATCTACAACAACAACATTACGTTTATGATGACGCAACTTATGATCTTTGTTTTACTAACCAAAGATCAGTGTTTCTGTTTATTATTCCACAATCATTGCCATGAAGCTATAATAGCCTGATCAACAGCATTCAGCACCAAACTGGACACCAGCTGAGGGAAAACTGAACCAAAGGCTTGTGAGAGAACAAGAGACAAGTTCCATCATGTAAGAGGGATCAAATACATCAACATGGAATACAGGATATGCATCTGTCATGTTAGATTGGGCAGAGCAGGCCGCTAAATACAAAATGTAAATGTACTTTTATATTCCTCAACCGATTTTTATCTTTATGTGTTCAAGATTATTAGAAAATAACAGGAGACTTTTATTGTGACGAGTTTATAGCAAATTAAATGGAAGGAAGTCAGCTAGTTAGCCAAATAGTGATGAGTTAGCGTTTACTTAAGCAAAAAGAACTAATGTTGGTTTGAATTTCCATTAAAAGTTCAAACGTGCTGAACTAAGCCAAGCCTTTCCTGGTTTGGACCAAAATGTGTCCGGCTAACCGTTAGCAACGGCGGCTAACCTGAAAATCCTTCTTCTTCTCCGTCAGACAAGCGTCAGACTCGTCTCATGTGTGGAGTCTGGAGACCAGAGAGGCCAAAGCTGCCAAATGAAATGTGCCACTGGATGGGACTGAAGCTCTTTTCACACCAAATCAGGAGAACAATTTTTCATGAACATGGCTTTTGTGCTAAAGGTGCAGCTAAAGGTTCCTGTTTTGTCATGTCAAAACAGGAAATGGTCTTCACTGCACAGTTGGAAGAAAAGGATTGTCTTAACTATGACTGTGTGGTGCAGGCGTATGAATCTGCACAGAGACAAGATGAAATGTTTCATATCGCTGCACCTTTAGCATGAAGCTCAGCTCTGACAGGAAGTCGACGAACTACACTCTGGAAACCAAGGACTCTACTGATGATGCTGTCAGACAAAGTGCTTCTTTTTTTCCTTCAAAGGTTGGTTTTTCCTTTCTGGTTATCATCCTGACTATAATAGAGGCCTTGAGTCTGCATTCATGGGTAAACACATTGAGTCATAAAGGTCAGGAGCAAATGGACCTCAGCAGGAGAGAACAACAAAACTTTACTTATTTTCCTCAAGCCCAAGAGTCTGAATGAGCAGAAAGCTCCCTGTGAGGCTGTGCTATTATACTGCAGAACTGCTACACATGGCACCTGACGGGGAGGATATTGGACTGAGTTAGCACTGGCTAACGAGGCTGACAGAGAGAGTACGGGGGAGAAGAGGAGAGAGGGAGGCTTGGGGGGACCTAATTACATCTGGGGGAGACAATGAGACAGCAGCCAGGTGAAAGTGAGCACTGATGAGTTAGCGTGTTTGATGGGCTGTGAAATTGTGGCTATCACGTCTATGATAATTAGCGGCAGCTGTGTACTGACCTCCTCCCAGCCTCTCCCATTGGTGTAGGAGATGACATCGAGCAGCGGTTTGGACAGGTAGCCGTCACTGTTGAAGGAGTAGTCCCGCCCACCGATGGATATGTTGGTGAAGTACCTGTGAGAGGAGACCGGAGAGCAGAGAGGTGAGAGGTGAGTCCATGTAAGGGAAGAGGAAGTAGCCCTGTCAGAGGGTAGCGGTAGCTCATTAGCATGCACTGCATCGAAATGAACTGTATTCACACATTCAGACAGGGGTGGCAGGAGGACTGGTGACCAGTCACACACCAATGGAACAGCCACTGGGATCTTATTCAGTCACACATGTAGACAACAGGGACCAGGGTTTGAACCACTGCCCTTCTGGTAAGTGGAGAACTCTACCTCCCCTGTCTGGGCTCCTAAACTCTACCATGATTCACCTCCTGACATCAGCTGTGTTAAAACTAAATCTTTAAATCTCTTATTGAAACATTTTGGGAGAATTTTTATTTTACTCATTTTTTTTTCATCATTGTTTTATTCTATTTGATCTTTTTAAGGAGTCACTATAAAGAGAGGATCTATGGAAATAAAGTTTATTACTATTAAAAACATTTGCCAAATGAATGTAAATCTGTAAAAGTCCAGGCAAGACTTTAATTGTTGTAATCTGAAATGTCCCCCAAAGGCCACCGTAGAGTGTAAAAATCCAAAATGTGTTTCTAAGCTGAACACCAGAGACATGAAGGGAAGTCACATGAGAAAAGAAAATCAGGGTCAGAAAATCAGGGACAGTAATCTTTACAACACATTTCTGGAAATATCAGAAAATCATACAGATGTGTAGAAACCATAAGGTGGGAGAAACAAAGAGCCAAGAGGAGACATTAAAACGTTCTCCTTTAGCTGCATTTTTGTGTCAGACAAGAAGAATAGAAAAGACGAGGGAGAGCAAACATTGGAGGACAAACAGCAGAAAATGTTATTAATACCAGGGAAAGCAAAGAGCGGAGCAGATACTGAGAAAGAGAAAGAGAGGCTGTTATGTTTGATGTGTTTTTGTCGAATATCGACTTTAAAAGCATCTGGAAACGAACAAAGAATCCCAATGAAACCATCCAGCAGACAAAAAACGACCTCACTGAGAAAAAACCTCATCAAAGAACAGCTGCAGACAGGAGGCACTGCAGAACCAGGTAGTTATGATGCTGTGTGTTGACGGCCAGGAGGGACCTAACAGTGGATCTGATGCATTGAGGTTTATGGAGGAGGTGAGGAGGTCAGGAGGTCTTAGCTGACCCTCTACCTACCTTAAAAGGGACCAGTAACATTTTTAAATCCATACTAAAACAGACTGAAGGGATCTTAAACTGATGAGATGTGTCTCCTCTCCTGGTTATGACAGGCTGCAGCATTTTGAAGCATCTGACGGTTTTGAGAGAGGCTGGAGAAGAACTGCAATGAAATGAATCATAAATCTGTTCCTCAGTTTTTAGGAGATAAGAAAGGCTGAAAATGTTCTTTATGACTGACATTAAGGTTGTTATCCAAGATAATACTAAGCTTTCTGCAAGAGGTCATGATGTGAGAGGAGAGAGAAAGAAGAGCAGAAATACTATCATTCTGACAATAATAATAATAATAATAATAATAATAATAATAATCATCTTTGATTTTATTTGGTAATCTGATTTGAAACTGATAGACTGTTGAAAAACTGAAGCCATCTAGTTATCTATATGTACTAATATGTACTATTATGTACTATTATGTACTTATATGCACTGTTATGTACTATATGTACTTATATGTACTTATATGCACTGTTATGTACTATATGTACTTATATGTACTTATATGAACTTATATGTACTTATATGTACTATTATGTACTTATATGTACTATTATGTACTTATATGTACTAATATGTACTTATATGCACTGTTATGTACTATATGTACTTATATGTACGATATGTACGATATGTACTTATATGTACTATTATGTACTATACGTACTTATGTATGTACTTATGGAGCTTGTCTGACTGACTGGTCTCATTACAGTCAAACGAGAGATAGAATTGTGTGTCATCAGCATAGACATGACAGCTGATATTGTGTTATTTAATGATATCTGCAGTATTATTACCATAAACATATACTTAAAGTACGACAAACAAACGAGTATCTAGCACAGATAAAGTACTTTTTGTGAGTATATGAGGATCATCAGAGTAAAATGTGTCAATATCCCAACCTGTGAAGCTAGAAAATCATTTTTGGGTATTTGACAGAAGTTTATTAATTTACAGAACTCTTGCAGAAAGTTCTCGTCCTCTTATGATCAAAAGTATTGATCTGAAGATTAAATCAGAGACATCTCTAAAAAATAACAAATAAAGCAACTTCTGACCAACTTTCATGCTAAAATTAACAACTTTCAGTCGGTCCTGCCAAGTTCTGGTTAAAGCGCCATCATTCCCAGTCCAAACCATATAAAGATAAAGATGCCTTTGTGACTTGTACAGAGCTGTGAGGAGCTCTGGAGGCCTTTAACAGGCTGTGGAGAAAGGGGCTCGTTTGCACAGAAAAGCATTCTAAGCATTATGAGATGGCGTCTTATCCTTCGCCGTCTGTGTGAAGTCAAAGTGCAAAATATCCTCCAGTCATATGTTGACTTACGAATCAAATGCAGGAGGATTAATGAAAAGCAGCTTAGCCATAAATGAGAATATTATATGCACATCCCAGCTATCATACTCAGCTTTCTAATAAGAGTGAGCTTATCCCGGCTATTGTAAATGAAATGTGATGTTTAGAATTAAAAACATGAGGCAGAAGCTTCTTCAGCGGGAATGAAATGAAATCCAGCTCCTATCAGAGTTTTTACTGGGACTATGAATTTAAAATGAATGATTGGGCCATTAATTGGTTGAGAGAGAGCAGGCTACCATTAGCGTATGCTAATATATGTGAGACACAGAATCCTCAGCATCGCTCAGAGACTTCACTGCTGCTTCATATGACAATAAAAACCATCAACAGCAGCTTGGAAAGATGCTGAAATTACAGAGAATGAACCTGGATTGCTTCCAGGTTGTATTAACATACATTTCTCCCATATAATCACACTTTTCAGCAACGTCTCCACAGCAAATATCTATCAAGTGTTTTGTAGGCGGTGGAATGATCAGCCATTAAATCAGAATATCAATGTGAAAGTAATCATGTTGAAATCCAGCGACAGATGAAACCTCATCTCTGAGGGCTCCGACAAAAAGACCTCCAACCTGCGGCTGGAGCCACCAGCACCTGACGGACCCTGACATGTGGGAGGTCCCTGAGGACTGGAGCGTTTCTCTTTGACCTGGTTAGGACTCAGTGACTATGTAAAAAAACATCATATTTCAGGCTCAGAGTGGCAGAAGAGTCTCTGTACCTTCTTTAGGGCAGAGCTGGTCTGCAGTCGGTTTTAACAGGCAGAGGAGCAGCGAAGCAGAGGCGACAGCAGAGAGGAAGTGGGAAAGAAACAGAGGTGAAAGAGAGAAAAAAAGAAAACAGAGACGGAGAGGAGGAAACAAAAGGATGAGATGGAGGAGAGACAGGAGAGACACTGAGAGGATGAGCATCAAACCATCCAACAGCTGCTCCAGTCACATGAAGGAAAACCCCAACATACATGTTTAATGTGCTGAATCAATATCACCACATTCAGGCTGGAGATTATAAAAAAGAGCACAGCTGTACAATAAAGAGGAGGCTCAGATAAAGTCAGGTGAGATATAAAAGAAGACTCCTATCAGGGCCCTGATAGGACCTGGTCTGAGCACCAGGCAGAAGACAACTAAACTACACAGAGGTTCATATGGGATTAAAAGGTCTGAGGGAGCCGTCAAGGTGATCAATAAGATCGAAAAATGGATTCTAAAAGAAACGGGAAGCCGATGTAAAACAGGTGAGATACGATTCTGCCTGGTTTATTCTGAAGAAAGAAAAGATGCTGCAATAATCACGACGAAATTTATCAGTGTTGATTTATCATGTCTGAAGATCACGGATCTGATTCTCTAAAACAATAAGAAATACATCACCTGATGCTGTGTGCAAAGGATGAGAGAGAGAGGAGGGTGAGGGAGGAACGAGAGAGAGAGGAGTGGAAATAC
>CM075200.1:24670471-24737971 GCA_037577475.1 Chaunax sp. Z400
GGAGGCGACCTGACAAAGATGTAAAGACATGACTCAGATTGAGCCGTGAAGGAGCACAGTGTGATCCAACTGGGCTAAATGTGGCTCCTTAATATTCATAAATCATTCACTTTACAATGTCATCAAGAGGACTGTCGTTACCCATGAGCCTGAATGCAGCATTTTGAACAGGAAGTCACCAGGGACAGATTTGAGGAGACGGGCCACAGAGATGGATGGACTAGTTCTAGACCAAGTTGTTAACCAGGCGTACGTGCCTTAAAAAGCTGGCCATGATTCAGCATTTTTTGGGCTCATTGAGCAGCAGCTTTAGAGGCCTTATAGCTCACA
The DNA here is from genome assembly GCA_037577475.1 of Chaunax sp. Z400. NCBI lineage: Eukaryota > Metazoa > Chordata > Actinopteri > Lophiiformes > Chaunacidae > Chaunax > Chaunax sp. Z400. The sequence continues at coordinate 24,670,802 of CM075200.1, forward strand.
TGAATTACACTGAAATATTTCTGTGATAATGTCTTGGAGACGGGTCAGAACTTTATTTAGGCCGACGTCACGAGACCTATAAAAACTGCTGACATGTCCTTTTGTAAATATAAACACTGCTTCAACCAAACATAATCATTGTCCCACCAAGCAACTGATCATGCTAGAACTCATGGTGCGCTGGGAAGAGCACATGAATAAGGCCAATGAGAGGAAGTACCGGGAGCTCATGAGGGTGAGGGAGGCAAGGATGGCGAACTCATTATGAGGACGTGGAAGTGGACCACCGAAGATTCACATGGTTGTCACCAGGCAAGCAAAGACAAAGGTCTAAAGACAAGCCAACGAGGATGCAGAGAGCGCTTCAAGTTCTGGATCAAGAGGACAGATCAGTGGAATGAAGCTGGTGTCTGATCAACGGTTGGGTCGCCTGGGTGACAGTGGCTGATGTTGAAAGACTTGAAAAACATGACAAACCCAGGATTAGTGACCAATGATGCGTCCCTGCGTATCTTTGACCACGATAATCCCTGCATGAGATAAAGGGTAGGACTCAAACCATAAAGGATGCAGTCAGGTGTAAATTTTCATTCAGACATTTTGATATGTGAGACATGCAGATGTCAATGATGAAACCACTGATCCATTTAGCTGGAATTTGACAGTCAGGGTCAAGTTATGATGGTGGAAATGATGTTAAGTTTGTGTTCAATAGTAGCAGAGACGTATTTTCACGAGTCTTTGTAGGAAAATAACAGCAAGACTCAGAACTCCAACAATGGCCGAAGCATAGTTTCCTTCTAAAGAGGATATCAGAATCAAGCTTTCTAAAATTAATTAAATTATTCTACTTCTATTAATTCTTTCTGTTTAGATAATTAATACCATAGTGATCATCTGCTAACATCAGGTCATCACTGAGCGTCTGTGGTCCTAGTTTTTGCGGCAGGTCTTGAACCGTTGGCTCTGGTCAATCGTTGTCGATGTCTTTTCAACCGATTGAAGAACTTTAACTTATCGATGACAGAAATCCCTCTGATTCATGCTTGTTCAGCTAAAACAGACGACAAACAGAAAGCAAGAAAACAACTGCAGAAACTTTTACCTTTCAGTTCTGATCTCATCAACTTCTCAGGAAACACCATGAAGAACTCAGACATACTGACAAAACTTTCAAGGCCATCGTTCATTTTCCAAAATCTATTAACAAGGATTTATGGTTCCTGTGTAGCATAATTAATACTGTTTCTTCTACACATGGGTGCATCTTGTAAGATAACTGAAAACAAAAGAGAGAAACACAATAAAAATAAAACTAGAGACGGTGAATCGAAGGAATTTGCCCTCTGGTTTGCAGCAGAATAATTATTTCATGCTTTGGACTCAAGAAGAGATGGGGACAGAACAAATCCTGCTGACAAATAAGAAATTATTCATCCGGCCGGTGTTTGAATCTCTCCAGAGCAAAAAGTATTTTTCTTTTCCAAACAGGATGAGAAAATGAAAAGTCACATTTCTGATTTCTCTGATTCTCGTTTCTATTGATTGTTTCCTCATCTGTCCTCTGTTTCCACAAGCCTCTCTTCTCAGACTCACTCCCTATTCCCTCTCTCCCCTCTTCTCTCTCTCCCAGACTATTATCTCCCAGCCTTTCGTTCCGTCTCCCTCTCTCCCAGCAGGCTCGTCATGGTGCTGTGTGCAGCTTGGAATTACATGTGTTTTCATTAACGCTGCACATGAACCACAACAGGGCAACACAGACGGAGAGAAGGAAGGAAATGATGTTGATTAAAAAATGATAACAAGGAAAGTAAGAAGAGTAGCAGAGAAAGATAAGACAGGATGTAATAGAATTCTTAAGGCCTCTTGTGTCATGTATAACATCAGGTTGGGTCTCTGTTCCATGGAGGCTGATGTCTTCTGATTGGAGAGTTACGGCCCATTTATGTTCCCTCTACGTACAGAAATGGATACATTCGGCCATAAACGGTCTGTCCGTCGACCCGTACAAACTTCTGTAGTCCTTAACCTCGACATCGACACAACTGCAGAGGGGCAGTAAAGTTTCAAAAGTAAACAAAAGTAAAGTAGCAAAAAACAGCTTCATTTGTTTCAGGACACGACTCCAAATCAGTGATGTTAAATCTGCTGGTTGTTGGCGACTGTTTGCCATAAACATGTTGTATACACACTGGTGCATTGGTTAAAGAGGCAGTAAAGATGATGGCAGAACAGACACATTCAGATGAGCAGCTCATTATTTTGATTAGCTCCGTCTTTCTTTTAAGTCTTTTCCCTGTCAGCTTTACTTTCTGCCAGCGTCCCACACTGGACATCAGACAGATCAACTCTGGAGCCTGTGGTAAAATCCAGACACCAAGAAAAAGGAAAAAACTAAATGAGGTAATGGTTGTAAAAGTTCACTGCAAACGCCACAAGGAGAGAAAGATGACCAGAAGTAAATATTAGGGGAGGATTGGGAACAGAGAGGGGGAAGGAAGGGGGACACGAGGAGGAATGTGGGAGGGGAGGGTGAAGTGTTAGTTTTTCCTTTTAAAGCTCCATTTGCATGTTTAGAAGCAGGAGTGGCAGCGCTGGTATTAAACACAATCATATTAGCACTTCTCTCCCATCATCACACTGATGTGACGGCCTCCATTAGCCCTGATGGGGCAGGTCACAGCATGGATGCCGGGGGACTGTGTGAATGTGTGAGAAGGCTTCACACAACCTGAAGACATCGGTGAATCAAGACCCCGGGGCGATTAAATAATGCGTCAGGTAATGGGATAGAAGCCGTCTCATTGGTCTCCATCCTCTGCAGGTACAGTAGGTCAGCTTCATTATGACTGAAAAAGGCCAACATGTTGGACACAAAGCTGTGAAGAGGTGGAGGTTTGAATGATGAACATCAGAGCTAACAGAGACGGGACGGTTGCAGCTTTACTGCATCTCGCTGCTCTCACATCATCAGTCCAGGCGATTCTAAAGGCGCCTTTTTACTGCTGCATAAGAAAATAACTACGTCTGTTTCAAACGATGTATCCATCAATGCTTCCAAGCGTCTTTTCTTTTGGCATTGAAACGTCCATAAGAGGGCAGTGAGGAGTCCAAACCGAACAACCACGATGTAAATAAGTAATAATAAATAATACCAAGTAAATAAAAAGCAGCAGAGGCAGAGATGTAGTCAGCGGAGGTCTGAGGCCATGAATTACATCGCAACATGTTGACGGGTAGAAAGGTCTTCTTCGCTGACATCCAGCCCATTTTAAGAGTATTTCTGTGGCGTCTCTCCATCTATAGGTGTTCATGGATTGCTTCTCTCATTCCCTTCATCCCTCTTTCCCTCCTCCCTTTCTTCCTGCCTGCCACCATTCATTAAGCGTCTGAACCCAATTATCTAATTTACATGCAAAACGATGCATCAGATACCTTTGTGACCGCAGTCCCTGGAGGACGGAAGACAAAGACGGGCAGCAGAGCAGAGACGTGGATGGATGGAGGAGCGTGAGATAGAGTGGAGGGGGGGGGATTTAATAAGCAGGGGGGAGGTGAAAAATGAGAGATGTGAGTGGTGGGGGGAGAGGGGACAGATATGTGTATGAACGGGAGAGACGGAGGGAGCGAGGGGCAAATTGATGGGGAGTGACAGAAAGACAAATAACCAGTTCACTGAGATAATGGATGACTGAATGAGAGAATCAATCAATCAATCAATCAATCAATCAACGGTTTCAGACCAGTGCTGTTTCAGACACGACCGAGTCTGACAGACCAACAGCTTTTATTCAGACTTATTTAGAGGATAAATGTAATAAATGTATAGTTTAGTTTGAACTCTGATCTACTGCAGCTTCGTTGTGGTGAAGAGCAGAGAAAACCAGCTCCAGGGTCTGACCAATAGCACAGCGGCGTCAGTGTGATGCTTTTTATATGCAGCGAGCAGCGCTTTGTAAACAAAACAACATGACGACAATCATTTAGCTTCCTTCTGACGTGGAGGTTCATCTCGTCTTCTGCTCACATAACGAGTTCCTCAATCTGAAGACATTTTCGCTTGATTTTCTTCTTCTTTGAGTGAGCTGCTAATTGCTACTAGCTGCTACTAGCTGCTAATTGCTACTAGCTGCTTTGTAAATCTTTCGGTTGCGGGTCGCATACATAACATATCGTCAGAACATCAACACCCCCCCGTCCTGTCCAGCTCAGTCCGTTTAGATGCACAATAAAGGAGCGACACTCATGTCTTGAACCAGCTGGGTTAAAAAGGGGCTTAAGCCTCTTGTCTGATTGGATCAGAAACTCAAAAAACATCATGAACTAACTTGTGATGATGTCACAGGTTAGTTCATTTCATTATATACAAAAATCCCACAGAAAAACACACAGAAATCCACCAGTCCACACACGAGGACACGGATGACGAACGCGTCCTGCTCTCTTCTTGGCGTCCAACAGGTGGCTGTGAGTCACATGATCCGGTGAGAGGAAGGATGCAGACGAGACCTGAAGCCTCCAGCAAAATTTAAATCACATTTCTATCAAGTTTATCACAAAGATGCTAAAAGAAAAGTACACCATTTATTTAGAAATCATTTACTGGAGGATATAAAAAAAGATTTAAAACCTGGTTCCATTCTGCTTCCTACTGTTTAACCTTAACGGCCAGTGTTGAAAAACCCCCTCATCTGCTGGTAATGGGATTACTCACCTTTAATATTGTGTTAAAAAATTAATTTTCTAAAGTCCTTCCTTGAGCTACTAACCCTGCATCATAGATGAATAAGGAAATGCATTCCAGGGACTCCAGTAGGGGAAGAATGATGAAAACCATCTTGACTTGACTCCTGAAGCTTTGCATTAGCTTCAGATGAACTGTAAAATGCATTTATGCATGGAACAAAGATGTCGCTGCCCGTGTCTTAAATTGGAGCCATGCTGGAAAAACTCACCTCGCAGCCAGTATGGAGAAGATGAATAAAGGAAGGAAAAGGGAGAGAGATTAGATTTATTAAGCACTGTGCATTAAAAGGCTCTGATTCTCCTGAGGAAAATAAAGACCTGCCTTTATGTAAATGTGCAAGTAGGAGGCATCTGTGTTTATTATGCATGTTAATCTGTTGTTCTCTGTGTATCAGGGCCCTAAATTAAAAACAAATGACTCGGCAAAATAAAAAGACTTAAAAAAAAGGCCCTAAAACTGAAAGAAATCAATAATTAATACGTATTTTGCTCATGTATGTATCTGAGAGACACTCTGGACTGGAGGCTGCATATATTCAGGAAGTAACTGGTCAGAGACGATGAAGAGGAAAAACCACCAGCAGAACCGTTAACAAAGTCACGGCTTCATTAGGAAGTGGAAGTCGGCGCCTTTTAAAACCTCCCAGAGCACATATTACCAAACTCATTCCCGCCCTGCCTTCCCGTTGGCTTTTGTCGTCCCAATAAATGACTCTGGATGTCGAGGATACGGGTCATGTAACCAGGGGACGCTGCTCATGTATGTCTGAGGCGGATGACGGGTCAGTGCTGACAGACGGACATCATGGCTGCTGGTTCAAGTCTGTCTGTTGGTGAATCAACAGGTTTGTTGTCTTCAGAATCAGACGTTTTGCACCAACACAGAGAAACAACAGAGAGAAGCAGCAGGAGCCTCAGGAGAGCCCCTTCACTTATTCTCACTTTACAAAACATGATGAAGTGTCTACTAGGGTGTATCTTCAGTGGAGAAAACATGATAGAAAGTGAATTGACCTCCATGTGCCTCTAAATGATTGTTACACAGGTTTAATAATTACATCATCAGAGTCACATAATTATAATATTAGCCTGTGTTTAAGTGTTTCACCACGAACACTCTCATCTCTCCACACAGTTGGACACACAGGTGGAATTTATGGCACAAATCAAACAGGATCAAATTGTCCCTCTGAATGAATTACTGTGCATATTATTATTTCTAAACAAAGGTTCCTTTGGGGACACTGGAGGGCAGGACTGTGTGTCTCTATTTGGGTTCAACCTCTTTTTGGATCAGGTCCAGTTATCCTTGGATCATTTTTAGACTAATCATGATCAAGGTAACCTTTAGATTGGGTCTGGTTTTCCCAAAATGTCATACTCATGAAAACAACACATGCTTAAAGTGGATTAAAGTGAATGCCAGAAGACTGAAACCACATAGAGGATAGGAGGAGTCAGAGTCTCACCCAATAAAGTATGCAAGAGAGGGAACACAAGCCAATACCAGACCGACGTGTTGATGAGCAACGAGGAAAGGCGTAAGAAGAACACAGCGAGATAAAGAGAGGAGATAAAGAGAGGAGATAAAAAGCATCGTGACCAGACGTAGAGTCCTTCATCTTTCACTGTCATTTAGTTCTTTCTAAAGAGGCGACTGATGTGAAATAAAACGAGACACATTAAGATGTGTGTCTGGTGAATAGTAAACCATGTGTGGTTTTAACCTTTGGTACCAGACAATTAAACAAACGTCAGGTTCTTAATAGTGGATGAAATCAAACTGATTGAATGTGTTCTGTAAGCTGAGTTTAGGACTGAGAGCTACTCACGTCGTTCTCACCAATATTCTCATGTGAACTATTAATGTTCACACCTGATAAATGTTGCTGTTAGCTGTTAGCTGTTAGCACGTTGGGTTTAAGTGTTGCATGAATATTTCATGCAGTTCCTGCTGAAGAGTATTTTGCTGCAGACATCATGACTGTACAAACTGAACAGCAGTGAGATGTGAGTAAAGGCTCTGCTGCTGTCTGAAGGACCTCAATACTAATATTACCAATACTGAGTAAATATTAACAGCAGTGTCATTCAGACTCTCAGGCTTTGTGTATCAGTGGAACCTTAGTAGTAGAAGAAGGAGGAGAGAAATCAATGATGGCTGATGTAAAGGTTGAAAGAGAGACAAGGTCAAAATGTTTGATAGTAAAAATAGCTCTATAAGAGGAGCCACACTGAGATACTTAGTAGTGATTAATACTAAATACTTATTTAGTAGTATTAACGATGAAGGAAGTAATAAAGCTGACGTCTTGTTTGTGTTTGTTCTGGAAATGCTATGGGAGGAGTCATATGGTGATAAAGCATACAGAGGAATAATCATCAGAACTAAGAGAAAACACATATCTGAGAAACAAAAATCTCAAGAGGACAAAGTCAGGTGTTTTACTATGTAGAGAGAGGAAGTACGGTGGCCTGAATGGATCAGAAGACTGTGGTGTTACTCTCCTCCAGATCAGCAGTCAGTCTCCCTGAGGGTGTGAGGTGACAGTCTCCCTCTGTCTCCCTCTGTCTCCCTCTGTCTTATCTCCCTCTTGCTCTCTCTACACTCAGCTTCCATTTTTTCCTTCTCCTTATCTCTTGTTTTCATCACCTCCTTTATCCTCATGTCCCCTTTTTTCTCTGCTGCTCTGAGTCGTTTTTACGCTAAGCTTCATCATCTGGGTGAAAAATAACAACATGCAATATTGTAATTAGCTGTTACTAATAACATTTTCTTTCTTCACTGCATTTTACTGCCCTGCATTCTGCTTTGCCGTGTTTCTATCTTTGGGCTAAAGCTTCAATCCAGAGATAGAAAACTGTCCTCTCCTGGTCCTCCTGTCTTCCCTCTGTCCGATGCGTCTCCTGACGAGGAGAATACACATCCGACTGATGCTAACGTAGCTCTAATACTCATGTATTCTGACATGCAGTGTGGTGCAGATCATAAGGAGTGGACCTCCTTGGTGGAGGTGTTCACTCTGAGCTGCTCTGTGGTCTGTTGTGCTGCATGTGTTCATTGATTTCATTGCACTGACTCACATTGTGCTCCGCTGCTGCTGCTGTTTGTAATCTGATGGCTGGAAACTGAAAATTATTCCCAAGCAGACAGCAAATCACCACCACCACCACCATCATCATCATCATCATCATCATCACTATCTCTGCCCCTGCCTCCTGCATCTCCAGCCTCCATTTACTCCCTCTCTTCATCCTCTCAACACTCTGTTTCCTGTCTTCAGGGCCCACACCTCCTCTCCTCTGGTACATCCTGACATTTGTGCTGTGTACACATGAGCAGCTGTTTGTTCAGTGGATGTTTGGCTTTTTGGTGAAACACATCTGGCTCAGCTGTCAAAGCACACAAACAGCAAATGGACTGACTGATGGAGACCATTAGGAAGCAGAACAGCTCTAAAAGCTCATCTGACGTCTGCTCTGTGTTTTCTCTTGTTGCATGAATGATGATGCACGATGTCTGTGTTCGACTTTCCTTCTTTGTTGTAAAGATTTATGCGTTACCGTGTTGAGAAGAGTGTCGTCTCATATTCCATCGTCAATGTTTCAGAAAGTCTGTAAATCCACCAGACAATTAGCAGCATCAACTTAGTTTTACTGTCTTTTAATGGTGATTTATTCAGCGGAGATGTGCTGAGTGTGCCTTCGCTCTGCTTCGCACTCAAACAGATGAGCACTGTCGGCAAGCGTGCAGCTCCATTAATCAACACCATTTTACCTCAGTGTAAAAGTGTATTTTAGAGGGATGAGGACTCAAACACTACCCTGCATTCAAACCTCGGGTTTTCACAAACATACTGGGAGCTCTTTTAGTAATAGAATCAGTCATGTGGGGAGTTTTCTTCCCATAATAAGCAGCGTTCCCTGCAGGCTTAACAGAAAGAGCCGCTGCAGTGAGCTTGGATTCAGAACTGTTGCAATAGATTTCATTTAAACTCAAGAGCAGAAGCCAAAAATACATGGAAACCTCTCCAACCACTCCTGCAGCAGCTCTCTGCTGCTGCTCCAGGCTATCGCTGGGAGGAACGTCCATGTCGGACGAGTCCACACCTCATGATTCACATCCATCCAGATTCCCTTAATGTAGGACCACTCAGAGGAGGGGTGGTGGTGGTGGTGCTTCTACATCAGTGTTAATGTATGCTTTCTTTTCCTAACCTTAAACAAGAGTATCATTCCAGTTCGTCTCCCAGAGGAACCTGCACAAAGCAGCAGTAGTCTCCACTGAGGGACAGGTATGTGGTCTTCCAGGTTCACACAGCGAAACAATTTCGAGTAAAGCAGAGACACCACTAGAGGTGAATTTGAATGTACATGAGGGTGGAGTCTTTAAATCGGACAACATCATTGGTTCATCTGGGTGGGTGAGAATGTAGGCATTTTGTGATGGCGCCTAGCCTAGCCACCGTTTGATACATCCTTTAAAGAGCAGTAAAAATACTGCAGCTTTGATTTTAGAGGTTTTTGTTGGTCATTGGTTCAAATCACTTTCTGCTGCCTCAAGATAGCAATGATCCAACAATGCTGCTGATCACACCTCATTTAAACACCAACATGAAAAACACTCAGATGGTCTCAATTGAATGGTTGGATTAATTTCTGACAGGAAAGAAAATCTGGTCATCTGGCTTTCATACAGTTCAAGAAAAGCCATGAGCAAATTGCACGACTGTGATTGTGCAAAATGGCAGCGCCATGGCAACAATGTACGATCTATCCAGTAAAAGGCGATGTCTCGTTTTTAGACATTTCTGCACACAGCATGGGACAGATTATCAAGTCAGCATGTTCCTGCCTCATGCTGAACCCTCGTCTAGCGGGAACTTCTACCAGCCCTGAGGAGCTTTCAGACCAATCTTTGTTGACAATTACCAACAGCCAGACCAGCCTACAGAGGTCAAGTGGCCTATTTTACACACAGTGTGAGAAGTCAGGTTGTGACCTGACAATCCAACCATACGATGTGAACACATCTCACATCTCAAACGATGGAATCATTAAACAGCAACATTTCCAAACAGCTTCAAAGGTAGATTTTCAGTTGAGTCATTTATAATGAATTATTCTAAATACAGAAACTTGAAGTGCTGTTTAAAATGTGACCAAGGCCACACAGTAATTAAAGTACAGACAGGTTTTATTTCTATTTCAGAAGCACTTCAGTCATTTTTAAAAGATCATCAGGAGAATAAAAGTCTTCATATGTTGGGGGGGGGGGGGTTGTCATTCGATCTGTTTCAGACTCCCAGAGGCGTCGGCGGCTGTCAGTTTGACGGACAGCCCTGCTGCTGATTGAGAGCGTTCAGAAGCCACATTCTGAAGGGGATGAGATGTTTTACCTCCTCACTAAAATCCTCACATTAAACAGCTCCGGCAGGAAACCTGCTGTGAGCATCCATCTGCAGACGCTGTCATCTATCTGCCATACCTGCCCTGTTCAGCTGTTAACTGTTCTCTGTACTCTGTCACATCTGCATCTATTTCTGGAGGGACTTTGCTGCAATCCCAGAATGCATTTCACCACCCAGACTTTAAGCGAAAAATATGCAAACATTGAATTTTCTCTGCTAACATTTAAGATTATGTAACTTTTGAAAGAAGTAATTCTTAGAAAACCTTCATCAGGTCCGATTCTACAAACGTCTGTTTATGTCTGACACGCCCCTTTTTTAATCTATTGTTTTTATGTAAATATGGAAGATGCTGAAAATTAACAGGTGTTTTTCAATATTTTCTTAAAAGGACTGAACTTATTTTCACGAAACTTTTGGGGGGGGGGGGTCACCTCTGCTAAACAGACAGTTATCCTCTCTCCTCAGAACCTTCTGCTTTTACATGTGAACATCAGTTTCTCTCATTCACCTGTTTTTCCTAAACATTGACTTAATGAGGAACTTTGTTCAAACCGTCCTTCATGCAGATATTGTGCATCTCTCCTGCAGACGATCCATTCATCAGTTCTTTTGAGCAGTGGAGCAGCAGGTTAGCAGACAGCTCCTGTAACCCTGACAGCTGAGAGGAGAGAGGAACCCGACTTCTCCAAACGGTTCCCGGAGGGGCGAGAGCCAAAGAGCAGCAGCAGTCAATCAAGCATGCAGTTAAAAGTTGGACGTCTGCTCGTGTCCCTCCACATTTTAAAGTTCCTCTGGGTAAAAGGGTTTCAAATGTAGAGATACCTGCTGTCTGTCCGACAGAGATAAATGTAAACTTAGTGGAGGCAGCTACTCATACATGAAGGATTGTTCGGCCTTGGTAGAGGTATGAGCTCTATTGAGTACCTTTTTACTTTAGGCTAAAACCTGTAGCCTCATAGCTAAAAGCCTTGTCAGGGTCCACGTCACACAGCAGACAGAGATCCAGTCAAGGTGCAGCAACAACCTCTGTCAGATCTGACGTTACATTTTCTGTGTTCTATAACGCAGCTCAGGTTGCACGCTAACTCTTCTAGCTTAGCGGCTAGAGAGGATATTTTATCTTCTAAAAGGGAATAAACATGTTTTCAAATCAACTTGTGATCTCAGGGCTTCTGGAGACTTGGATTGCGTCGTACGAACTGCATTGTTTCCAGATTTGTTGCTGCAACGCTGTTATGATGTGAAGCTTCAGAAATGTTATGCAAACTGATGGTACTTGTCTAGAACCATTTTATTCTGACTGACGGCTCAAAGAGCTTTACAACACAAGCATTTACCTGTTCACACAGACATTCATACAGTGGTGGCAGAGGCAGTATAGCATATTGTGCCCAAAGAAACTTCCACATATTGACTGCAGGGGTTTGAGATTGAACCACCAACCTTCCAATAAGTGGACGACTGCTCCACCTCCTGAGCCACAGAGACCCTGGACTTAAAGACTTCATCTGACTTTGCATCAACATGAAGGTGAGAAGAAAACAAACTGACCTGTTCTTTTTATTCACTTGATATAGAAGCCAGTCCTTTCCTGCAGGACATGAACGCACCACAAGGTCAGTCTTTGTTTTGGCCGTTCTGAATGTGACTCTGAACAGTCAATACTCTGTCAGTGGAGAGTCTTTCATGACGAAACATCTTTGAAAGTAGAAGCCAAAGCCTGAAAAACATTGATCTGAGCTCACAATCATCCTTTAAATCCTTTAAAACCGGAGCATTAGCAAATACAAGACACAAATCCACCACTGGTGTGTGAAACATTACCATACAAACAAACCGGTTCCAGGCCAGAATGACTCAGCACTCTGGATCTGAATATGGAAGCTTCATTGCCTGCCACTATTTATTTTTCCAAGCTGTTGAGCTGTTTGCTCGCTCGCTGCGAATGACATCGGTATTCAAAGTCACCACCCCCCCCCATCGCCACCCTTTCCCTCCCGCTCACCTGATTCTGTCTGGCACTCTGTGGGTCTGGTTGCCGTCGCTCTGGCAGTTACCGGCATACTGTGACCGGCTGGCGGCTCCCTGGTCCCTCCGCAGAGCCATCGCCCCATGGGTGAGCACCGAGACGCCTTTAGCAATGCGCCTGCAGGATTAGAGAGAGAGAACAATGTGAGACAGGGACCGAGGGATGTTTTCAAAGGTCTTTTTAACTCTTCACAGGACAGACAGACTGTCTGCATGGATGAACACTGGTGTAACTCGTACCCAGTGAAATGCAATAAGGCTCAAACTTAATAGCACTGAACTTATGTGGAGAAATGACTCTCCTCTATGCCTTGAAGCTGAACTGGACAAGAACTGCCTCTTATGTATGACTTCAACAAAATGAAAAGTAATCACATTTCCACCGACTGAAACACTGTAGAAGAGCCCAATTTCTACAAATTAGGTTCTGGTGGAGGGAGTGTGTTCATGGAAAGGAATGAAGGAAGAAAATCCTAAACGGGACTAGATCTAAACAAAACTAGATCGTATTCCTCTCCTCTTTGCTCCTGTGTAAATCAGATATCAGCTGATTTGACTGGGAGTGGATCAGGCCAGCTGATGGTATCACCTGCGATTGTGCTCGTTGTGTTGCGAGTGGCTGGCTGTAGAGCCTGAGGAGCATCATCTGTTTCAACAGCCAATCAGCACCTCGTAGTCAAAACACACCATCACTTCAATCTTTTACAAGACTTTAAAATTACTTCTAAAATGAACAATTCACTTCATTTTTAGTGTCTATGTGGGCGTGGAATGTGTTGGAGCAGATAATAAATAACTAACCATGTCGAGTGTTTGTACAGGGTTCCAGAGGCCACCATGTACGCCTGCACAAATATGATCAGGTCTTATAAATCAGCTGGTTGCTGAGCAGCTGATAAATGAGTCATTGATGGTGAATCATGAATGGAGCAGGTGGTGCCAGGAAGTTAATGCAAGCCTGACTTCAGTGCAACACTTAACATCCATCTTCTAAATGTAGTTATGTGTCAAGTATCCTCCATTTCAATAAATAGATATTAGCAGAGTCTCCTGCCGTCTGTCCGTCATTTAAGAATAGATCAAACTTTGAGCTGTTTAAAGCAAGTCTTTTTAAAGTAGCTGTAAATTCAGCTGTGATTCTTTTAATCAATGCATTAAAAAAAAAACAAGAACGTCCAGAAACAACAAACATCTTTTCTGTAGGATCCGTCTGAAGATAAATCTGAACCCAAAGTGAACCAGTTTCAGCTACAATCTGATCTCAGGTCAGTCTGGATCATTATTATTATTATTTATCTCACTGTAGTGAATTTTCTGTGAGCCCTATAAATGTAAACATTCTGGATCACCAGATCCAGAATATGACTTGGATCCAGATCAGACTCTGATGTGTTCTAGATCTTATGATGATGTCATCGTGTCATTTTTCTCCAATCATTCTAGACGTTATCCAGGAAGTTAGAAGATTAAATCTGGTTATTGTCCCACAATGATAAAGAAAGACATTCTGGATCCAGATGATGATCCGGATCAGCACCAGAACCTGATGGACTGATTCTTTGGACCGTGTCCTACCTCTACAAACAATGTCATCAAAATCCATTCAGAACATTTTCAGTCTTACAAACCGACCCGATCATTTCACCTCCTTCATGGAAGGCCACCAATCAGGTGTTGCTCCAGTCAGACAGGAAACCCTTTCTAATGATCCTCTCAGTGCTTTTTCACTTCTAACGAGGCAGCTGGACCAGACACGACGTGAGGAAGAGAGTTCAAGAGTTCACAAGTAGTCTGCATAGAAATTTGAGGGGACTCAAATTCACAGTCCTGGTCTTCAGGAGAGGAAGCAGGGCGCTGCTCTCCAGGAGAGAGAAATTATAAAGCAGGGACATAAATGAAAAGCTCCTCTTGCATGTTATCGCTGCTTGAATCAGTGAGTTTAATTTGACTTTAAAGAGCCGTATGTGAGGTAAGACTTTGGTCCCGTCACAGCCAGCACGTCGTTTCTTCAATATGTTAACACAAACCACTGTTCCACATCATGAGCACGGAGGAGGAGGAGGAGGAGGAGGAGGAGGAGGATCCATCAGATTCAGATACAGAACTCTGACTGTAAAATGTCTTTTTCACCAGTTTCTGTTTGTTAGCAGGATTATCCAAATACAAAGGAGAGAAAACCTGGAAGGGTGGAAACCTCAGAGAGTAAAAACAACATGTTTCATGTCTGCTAGATGATTATTATACTCTTATTGTTATCACACGACTGGTTTTTTATTTCATATTGTTGGAGCTGGACAGACGTATTGTATGGCCTTAATGGAGGTATGCACTCGGAGTGTCATCCTCATTTAAATGTGTACACAGCTATCATTTACATCCCCCACTATCCCATAATCATTGTGCACTGGTCAATAGTGTAACGGTGAGTTCAAGGGATCAAGTCATTAAGTTGGCATTTGCCTTGAGTCACTGGTAAATATCTATACAACAACATACTCCTAATATGGAGACATTCATACTGCGTGAACCTGGACTGTTTCACTGCGTGAACCTGGACTGTTTCACTGCGTGAACCTGGACTGTTTCACTGCGTGAACCTGGACTGTTTCACTGCGTGAACCTGGACTGTTTCACTGCGTGAACCTGGACTGTGTCACTGCGTGAACCTGGACTGTTTCACTGCGTGAACCTGGACTGTTTCACTGCGTGAACCTGGACTGTTTCACTGCGTGAACCTGGACTGTTTCACTGCGTGAACCTGGACTGTTTCACTGTATGAACCTGGACTGTTTCACTGTATGAACCTGGACTGTTTCACTGTATGAACCTGGACTGTTTCACTGTATGAACCTGGACTGTGTCACTGTGTGAACCTGGACTGTTTCACTGCGTGAACCTGGACTGTTTCACTGTATGAACCTGGACTGTTTCACTGCGTGAACCTGGACTGTTTCACTGCGTGAACCTGGACTGTTTCACTGTATGAACCTGGACTGTTTCACTGTATGAACCTGGACTGTTTCACTGCGTGAACCTGGACTGTGTGAGACCTTTAGGATGTGTAGTAGAACACAGAACATTCATTAACATTAGATCCTGTCGACGTGTCGGAGAATTAAATCATTAATGAAGTTAAGCTGCTGTGCATTGTGGGTAAATGGTATCTGCTGCTCGGGGATCGCTGGAGGAGGTTATGTGATCAAAAATGTTTGTCCACAACAAACACACAGTAAAGCCACATCATGATGGTGATATCACCATAGTGCGACGCCCTGGGTGTAACAATACAACAGTTATAGTGACAATAGCTTTGGTGAAGGTATGCACTCTCTGAATATGTCTATATATAATTAATATCATAATAATATTATAAAATGATATTACAATAACTAATGTAATTTATTATTTTACTCACCCACATAACATCCACTATTATCAAGAATGGTCATTTTTATAAAGGACCCCTTTGCTCCACCATTATGCACCATTTAACGAGTTGAACACGCTCTACATGAACCTCCACCATAACTTCAGACCAAATGTTTTAGATCGTTTTAAGTAGGATCCTAAAACTTCTCATTTGGATCAGGGGTTGAGGCAGGTCTTCATCAGGACCCACCTGTATCAGCCTGACTAACCTCAGTGTCAGAATCCGTCTCCTCTGGCAGGTAAGACCAAGAACTATTTAACAGCAACAGTCAATAAAGGGTTCTACCTTTCACCAGGATTCACTTGATCAGTCTATTTAGATTAGATTAGATGAAAATTTAATAATCCCTGCAGCAGAGAATTCATTATGCAGAAAGCAGTTGGTGGTAGATTTTTAATGTACGCCTCATTGTGATGCTGCAGGAGCAACATGGAG
Source organism: Chaunax sp. Z400 (assembly GCA_037577475.1). Lineage (NCBI taxonomy): Eukaryota > Metazoa > Chordata > Actinopteri > Lophiiformes > Chaunacidae > Chaunax > Chaunax sp. Z400. The sequence continues at coordinate 24,686,855 of CM075200.1, forward strand.
GGGAAAAGAGTGTGTGTGTGTTCCAGGCATGAAATAATAAAGTGTGTATTTTCTCGCTGATCCTCATGTATTTTTAAAATCATAAGTTTGGAATTTTAGCAGCTTCGAGGCTGAGCATTGCAGAACTCACTTAATGAATGTAAATTCAAGGGAGAGAAAGTAGAAAGAAAAAAAGTACAACATTGGAACAGCATGGATTATCAGCAGCTGGGTGTCGAACTCAGTATCATTAAAAGTACGGACTGAAATACAATTCAGATTAAATCAATCAGTTTGATACCTGAGAGCATCTGTGTGATCTCAACGTCCTTAGCAACATGCTAATTAGTGCGCTAAAACCGCAGAATATCTGATCTTCTGGTTTCCCTTTTTGATCGATGAACACAGACCATCATCATCTGGTTATTTCCTCTCATATGTACTAGCCGGTTGTTGGCCATCTTTGCAGTGTGTTCATGTGCAACTTGTAGAGTTGTGTGTCTGGGGCTTCATAGCAGAGGGTGTCTATGCTGCACAGATTCTACAGCCTATGAAGACAAATTATTAATACCTTCGTGGCTCATCCCTCCAGCCCTGTGGCCTGATGGCGAACAAGGCCTTGGGCAGTCCTTCAAGGCCCAGGCCGGACAGGGCAGGTCCCACGGCGAACCACATGTGGCTGGGCCCGGCCTGACCCGCTGCCCAGGCTGCCCGGAAAACCACCTCGGCCTCCTCCAGAGAGCAGTACAGCAGACGGACCTGGAAGAGGAGAGAGGAAAGAAATGGAAGGTGTGAGGAAGAGGGCTGGAAGTTATTAGTAGAAAATTCATACAGAGGAAAGAAAGTATGATGGAGAAGAAAAAGAGAGAAGCTTTAAAACGAGTTAAAAATGAAGGAACCAAAAGAAAAAGCAAGAAACAGGAATGGAAGATGGGAAGAAAACTAAATTAAACAGCGGAGGAAGAGGAATAAACAAATGACTGAGAAACAGTTGAGAAAAATATGATTTAAAAAAAAGAATATAATGGAATGGAAAGGACAGAAAGCAGGAAGAAGAGAGGATTCCTTCCTAATAAATGAATTTAAATAATAAACCAATTTATTAAATAAATGTAGGGCAGAAAAATATAATGAAGAGAAAGAAGGATGACAGAAATGAAAGAAGTGATATGAGGATGAAATAGAATGGCAGAAAAAGAGAAACTGAATTTCCATCCCATTTTTCATCCTCCCTGGTTCCTGCTGGTCTCATAATGTTCTGTCATGTTTCCTTTACAATTATGGATTATATTCATTTTACATCTAAACACTTGGTGCTTTTATAAATTAACACTTTTATTTTCAGCGAGCTGCACGAGAAAAATGGATTCTCTTCATTTCCCCTTCATGAATTATTAAGGGGGGGGTTTAAAGTAAGTAGAGGAGGGTGAGAGGAAAACCAAGAGGCTGTAGTGTGTGTGTGTGTGTGTGTGTGTGTGTGTGAGTGTGTGTGTGTGTGTGTGTGTGTGTGTGTGTGTGTGTGTGTGTGTGTGTGTGTGTGTGAGTGTGTGTGTGTGTCTGTGTGTGTGTGTGTGTGTGTGTGAGTGTGTGTGTGTGTGTGTGTGCGTGTGTGTGTGCGTGTGTGTGTGTGTGTGTGTGTGTGTGTGTGTGTGTGTGTGTGTGTGTGCGTTTCAGAAATGTGTGCATCTACATTATGTACTCCCATTGGGGGCTTTTAATGTAAAAAAAAAAGCAGAAAAAAGCCACTTGCTGATCTTCCTGCCATGTTTTTTTTTTACTCATTGAGGCTTTTAATTTGAAGATATATCCTCAAACTAACATCCATGTTTATGTTACTCTGTGGGAATTTTATTTTGAATAACAAATTCTGGGCTGCCTGTTAAGATAGTTACTTTTTGGGCCTTTATTTTGAAAGACAAAAATGACAGAGAGTGTGTGTCTGTGTGTGTGTTTCAGGACTGTGCATGTACACACAATATGTATGAACATGTACAGTATCAGTCAATAGTTTGGACACAGTTTCCCATCCACTTGAATGGGAAACTGTGTCCAAATTTTTGACTGGTAGTGTATATATATACATCTTCATACATATCATACATATATATACATATATATATAGAATCTATATATATATATATATATATATATATATATATATATATATATATATATATATATATATATAGAATATATATGTGTGTCCATCGGGGCTTTTAATTTGAAAATGAAGCCTAATGCCAAGCTTCCTTTGACAATACTGTTACTGTTTTAGAGCTTTTATTTTGAAAATAGCCTCATCCTGAGAAAAGTCTTCCTGCACACTGTCTAAAAGTGAAATTAGTCAACATGAGCAGATGGAATCAGGGTCACCATGAGGTCCAAACCAACACTCAGAGCATCGGGGTAAATTTAGTCTGGTTAACATCTCATGAGCCTGAAGTTTGTCACTCCAGACGTATGTCATAAAGAAGATCCAGTCCGTCAATGCGACGTCTTCCTGCTCCTCCTCCTCCTAATCCTCCTCTCCGTGTTGGAAGAGGGTGTCAGCCTCCCCTTTTCTGCCATCCTCCAGACAGACCAGTAATTTGTTAGAATTTCTCTCCATCGATCACGTCGTCATCACAGCGTCTCATTCTTCAGACGCTGGACGTCTCATTTTGGCAGAAAACATTCCACTTAGATCCTCTTCATCTCTTATTGTGACAGAGTCAGTTTGGTTAAACCACCCTACTCTGTCAAAAGGAAGCAAACTGGATAACTGTTAACCTGCAGTACACTACCTGTTAGTTATATGAGTGTCTATTGGCTGAATTTATCTCAAACTAAAAGAGAGAGACCTGCATTTGGCAGCTAGCAAGTAAACACAACTCCACATGTTGCAGCTTGTTCCAGTTTGCTCTGCTGCCCTATAAGAAGGAACTGCTTCTTCAACTGAAACTTAAATATCACAGTCTGAATGAAAAGGGGTAAAAGAATCCTTGTTTCTGTCGCTGCACTGCTCCAGTTTTCCGGTAATGATCCGCCGAGTGATTCAGACATGAAGAGGAAAAACAACACGCCTGCTATCTCACTTAGTAGTCCCAACACAGAGCTGCAGCTCATCAGCTGATGCCTGTGGTATGCTAATTGGTGACGGCAAGCTTTGAAGTAAAATAAATGGCCCATGCAGAACTACAGCCTCCGAGATCCTGCATAAAGACGTGAGGTTAATAATTCTGCATTGGCTGCGACAGAAAGGTTTCAGGTCGGCTTTGTTTGTTTGGTGAGGGACAGAGGAATTCTTGGGGGGGCACTGCAGATTAATTTTAATGTCAGCTGTACAGGAAGTACAGATTGGTTTCATTCAGACATGAGACATTCATGTACGATGGGAGAACAGAGCTGTGGAGGCCGTTCTGTTTGAATTATCCTCACCTCACAGGCCAGACGAGGCCAAACCAAATCAATCATTTCCAGCATGAAGAGTGAGCATGTGTGTGTCTGAGGAGGACACAGCTCGTCCCATTCAAACACTCAATCTGTGCTATAATGCTGCCATCGATGCATTATGAGACAATACCCTCTGGTTTCCCATCACAGGCCTGAGCATCATGGGAGAATTATGCAAAAATTGGCTCTCAAACCTGTTTGCAGCTTTTTGAAAATGGAACAATAACAAGGTGTGATTAACACAACAAGAAGAACAATGGCAGACAATCTAATGTAGGCACAACTGGCATCCAAACCTGAGGAGCCCACAGAACCCACACCATGGGTAATCCTACAGGTTCCTCCTGGACTTCTTTTGAAGGTTTGATGATGTTCCACCTTCATCAGTTCTGACTGATGGGGAGTCATGTCACCTTTACAATCATTAAGGTCACATGTTCTGTACACCCACCCAGAACTATTATGGGTCACACAAGTGGTTTGTTTACCTCCCCAACCATCATGTCAGTCATTAGTGTCAGATGATTCAAGGTGTGAATGGTGGTGAACCTGCCTGGAAAGACTCCACCACCCCTGTTTGGAGGTGGTTGATCCAGCTTTAGAGGTAGGGTGAGGAGTTCGAAGTAGAACTCCTGCTCCTTCATGTTGACAGGATTCAGTTGAGGTGGTTCTGGTTTCTGGTTAGGATGCCTCCAGGGCGCCTCCCTTTGGAGGTTTTCTGGGCAAATCCAAGTGGGAGTTCTAGGGGTAGACCCAGAACTCTTTGGAGGGATTACATCTCTCTTCTAGCTGGCATGAGGGATGTCTGGAATATCCTTCTTCATCTGTTGCCACGGCAACCCGACTCCAGATAAGAGGAAGAAAATTAATGGATGGATGGATGTTCCAATTTATCATAGATGGCTTCTTCTCTCCTCTTTGACTAAAATGTGTGTGGACGTTGTTTTTCATGTTTTTTTCAGGCTTTTCAGACATTTATTGATAGGACAGCTGACAATGGTGAAACATGGAAGAAGACGGGGGGGGGTAACATGCAGCAAAGGGCCAAGGGAGGAATCAAACCCATGGCTGACCTCAAATGTGGACCCTGTTGTGTTTAAAGCATTGTCCCATGTCCTTAAGAAGCAGGTCTGACCTCTGAGTCCTGACCAGATCAGCTGGCTCTGTGTTGTTCTCACTGGAGGTTAAATACCTGGACCTCCCCATCAGTCAGAACTAAGGAAGCCTCATACATGGAATATCTTCAAACCTACAAGATGAAGTCATTTTTATTGAACCTGTAAGGATGGTTTTGACGTGGATGAATGAGAATCAACACAAACACTTAGCCTTCGGTATAAAGGCAGCCTGGGCTCTTTTAAATGATCTATAGCTCATGGTCTTGGGGTTTGACCACCTCCCTAATGCCAGTACAACAGCGTAGAATCTGGGTCCAAAGCAAGGCTCATTTTCCACCTGACCTCCTCCCTATAAATGTTATCTCCTCCTTTGCTCACATGAACATACACTTGGGTTGTTTTGGGGCAGTGGCCGGGACCACAGACGATTCAGTTCTTCGTAGGACAGTGATCTCTGACCGGCTGACATTGGTTCCTTGACTGTGTCTCACCTACAGTAATAACTGGGTGTGTATCAGGTGTTAGCATCACTACACAAACTACCAGCACAACGCTTGAAACTGAAGTTAAAAACAATGGATCCAAATGTAGGAAGGGATTCAGATGATGTCATAGCTGCTCCATACAGCACTAGTTCGTAGCAACCAGTGTGAACTGGCCTATGTGGGCACATCTTACCATCTAATGTGGCCTTTAAATACCAGGAAAAACACTGAACCATTGGCTTTAGACCAGGTCAATACGACAACTGCATGCACCAGACAGGCCTTAAAGCCCTCCACGTTTTATCAGGGCTCAACAGGACCTTTAATGTCTGCTTTCCCTTCCTCATGTCTACTTCCATGTTAGTCCTTCACATGTAAAGGCTGGAAGATGTTTCTCCGTCTGACCTGTTTGCTGTTTTCAGATTTGGGTGCAACATTGATTAAAATTGGAAAATGCAGTTAGAACAAGAGGTCACTTCCTGTCCAGCTCCATCTGAGTTAACATCGGTGATGATGGTGGTGAAGCTACATCCGTTGAACAGCTTGGTAGCAGCTGTTGTTCGCTTTGAAACCCGATGATACTCTAATCATTTTACAATTAGTAGCTTCTAAATTGAATGGAGTTTAATTAGCAGGTGACATGCTAGTTTTGCATTTGTACATAAAGTGCTTTGCTGGCCCATTATTATCAGGACATTAGCGGTTGTAACATCTGCTAAGGAGGTTATATTTTCACACATGTCCAACTGTTTGTTTGTTAGCAGTATTAGGCAAAAAATACTGGACAGATTTCTAATAAACTTGTGGAAGGACGGTGCATCCAAGAATCAGGCGACGAGACAGACTTCCAAGGTCACTGGTCCTTAAGACAGGAAGCATCGTCTCATATATCATTGTTAAAAATACCAAATCCAGACAGATGACACTGACCCTGGACACAAAACCCAGAGAGCAGAATTTGAGACGAAAACTATGAAAAATACGTCTTTGGAGACTTTCCAAAAACTTGTCCCGTTCACGACTGCCCATTGATTATCATTGAAGTTGTTAAAGTGGACATTTTTGGGAGACTTAATAATAGTTCAGCAGCAGCAGCAGTTCTCAGTCGACGAATGAATTTTGGCACCAGCATGTTAAAGCAGTTTGAAGTGCCAAGTGATATTTCCAGTACGTGTTGTACCTTTGAAAACAATCAATGTGTTAGAAACACAAAATCTGACACCTGCAGTCAGTTTGATTTAAGGCAACCTTTCAACCTGCAGGCAGAAACATCAAGAACACAGAAAACTAAAACTCTTTGGGACTCAGTTTACAAAATCTTTTCCAGGAATAAAAAGTAGTCACAAAAAACATTCCATGATTTTACCTTCAAAATCATTTTAAAACAACATCCTTGGAACCTCATTGATTTCTCCTTGTAGCCGCCGTGTTAGCGGCTTTGTGAGGCTGCATAGAGGTGCTGTGAGCTGAAAGCTCACCATTTAAAGAATAATAGTTCACCCATTGAGTCATTAGCTCTTCAACCCAATGCCACTGGAAAGCTGGGTTTCTTAGTCCACAAGACCTTTATGGTGGATGGGGACTCCTTTTAAAAAGGAACATAAAACAACTCCATACAATTCAGAGTCTCCAATAGCCTCAAGATCCCAAATTTATTTGAAAAGATGTTATTTACACCCTTTTCAAAGCTGAAATCTTCAATGTAGCCTCTAAGCTAAAAGTGTTAGCATGAACCCCATCTGAGAGACAAACACAAGCCTGATAGAGTGTACATGCTGCTAGATAAGGCGTAAAAACACTGGGGTGTGTAGAGATCATGAGTTCATGTTGTCCAGAATGCTTTTAGCTTAGCTGCTACATAAAAGTTTTCTGCGTTAAACCATATTTAAATGGGTTTAAATTAAGTTTTATCAAATCTGCCTTGGATTCCAAGTTGTATGGAGCCGTTTAGGTGTTTTTTGTTTTCTGTTTTCAACTAGCCTCCATCTTCTTCAGGTGTTTAGGAGAACACTGCCACATCGTTACTGTGAACATGATGCTGAACTGTCCCTTTACCCTCTGTTATCGCCACATCTCCACATCTGAAGCCCACAGTTGATTCAATCCCTCACGATTCAACATTTCCTATGACTTTCATTACATAACATCATGTTCATTCTGGCCTTTCTGCTTTGGGCCCATCCCCCCCCCCTCTTCCTTTCATTTCTTCTTCCCTTTCATTGACTTCATTTTGATCAAGTTCATCTACACTGAGAATGGAAAAATGCTGAAAAGAATATGATCAAAAAGGATACAGGGAGAAACTGAGATCGAGGAGAAATGGCTTGAAAAGATCCCGTAGAAACCAGAAACTCCTTCCTGTCTGTCAGATCTATTAGCTTAAGATCTCCGTCCTGTATTTACCGTCCATTTCTCCTGGACTGTGTTTGGAGTTCATGCAATTTCTAACCTAATTTCTAAACTTTCATGTTAGTAAAAGTTAGAAAAAGTTTGCTCTCAATGGGTCACTGTACAGTCTGATTTTTGAAGTCTGAATCTTTTTAAACGAACTTTTAAGGCACTTTTTTGCATTGAAAACCATCTTTAAATCATCGTTAAACCATATTTAAACCATCTTAAACCGTATTTAAACCACCTTAAACCATCGTTAAATCATATTTAAACCACCTTAAACCATTTTTAAACCATCTTAAACCATCGTTAAACCATATTTAAACCATCTTTAAACCATCTTAAACCATCGTTAAACCATCTTTAAACCATCTTAAACCATCGTTAAACCATATTTATACCATCGTTAAACCGTCTTAAAACATCGTTAAACCATCTTAAACCATCGTTAAACCATATTTATACCATCGTTAAACCATCTTAAACCATCGTTAAACCATCTTTAAACCATCTTAAACCATATTTAAACCATATTTAAACCATATTTAAACCATGTTAAACCATCTTTAAACCATATTTAAACCATCGTTAACGTTACACTGTGATTTAGTGAAAACCTTTCTAGATATCAAAATGCATATTGCTACCAAAAGACATATCACACCATTCCCCATCAATCCATACATTTTCATCATTTTTTGCATTATGTGCTGTCTAATAGTGTGGGGAAAATGCATATGGAGGAATAATCAGTGGCAGATATAGATTAGATAAGGTAGAGGTGTTTGTCAGGTACATTCACGTTTATGCAGCTAGACTCAAAGGACACTCATTAACTCCTATTTCTATATTTGTTTTCTATATGTTAATGTCCATCTTTGCACACAGAAGAAAAACCTGGACTTACACTAATGATGTCATGAAAACAGCAGTTAAACGCTGCAGTCAGTTCCCATGTGTATGCAACAATGTGTGTGGGTGTGTTAGTGGTCTCCCAGGATGTGCGTGTAAATGAATAGTGTTTCCTCTTATTAAGGCTTTTATTGCAAGCAAGGGGCGGATTTTAAATGGTGAAAAACATTTTCTTAGTTTAAAATGTCTCAAGAAGTAACTTACAGTATACAATGCTATAGTTAAAAGGGCTAAGAGAGAACTGGTGATATATTAACCTGACATAGTTTAGTTAGTCTGTGGAACCACAATGGATTAAACCGAGTGTCTTTTCTACACAGCATAGAGATTTTCTTTAATTGACTGATGGTCCCCTACCACTCCCAGCATGCATTGCACCAAACCCAACACCTATCCAAGCCAGAGGTGGGCCCACAGGTCAGTGGCTCATTACGTTTATTGGGGCTGTGCTGGCGAGCCCCATGGTTAAAGCCCGGCCAACAGATACTCGCCTACGAGCTTCCCTCCCAGGTCTGGTTCCAGACGGGGGTTCTGGTCTCCCTAACCCAGAAGAGGTGTTGTAACTTCTTTGTAGCCGCTTCGTTGAAGTCTTTGAATCCAACAAATATGAGGTCATGGGACTCTGCTGGAAACTGCTGCCTCAAGTGAGGGGGTTTAAGTATCGAGGGGTCTTCTTCATGATTGATGGGAAAATGGACTGTGAGATGGACAGGTGGTTCGGTGCAGCATCATCAGTAATGTGGGCATTGTATCAGACCATTGTGGTGAAGAGACAGCTGGAATTGAGCTCTGGGCAGAGACCAAAACGATAAGATTGTGGATACAAGCCGTCAAAATGAGGTTCCTCCGTTGGGTGACTGGACTGGCTTAGATAGGGTGAGGAGCTCAGACATCATCGAAAGGAGCCAGTTTAGGTTTTTCGGGCATCTGGTTAGGTTGCCTCCTGGGCGCTTCCCTTTGGAGGTTTTCTGGGTAAGTCTGGAGGGAGACCTCGAGGTAGACAAGAACTCACTGGAGGGATTACATATTTCATCTAGACTTGGAGAGACGGATATCTGGAATACCCTGCCACCGCGACCCAACCCCGAATAAAGACCAGAAAATGGATGGACGGATGGATGGTTACAGACACTTGAAGGGAAAATAGCAGTAAATGAAGAGGACAACAAACGTCTGGGTTTCGCTGCCTCACCTGGGCTTCGTTTTCTTTGAGCAGCCGTTTGGTTCGGGCCCCGCCTGGGTCATCAGTCACGTTGAGAATCACCACGCTCTTTTTCTCCCAGCCAATGAATGACCCATCCGTCATTCCCTCGACCATGGCCAGGAAGTCCTCATAGCCATGGTGACGGGTTGTCACCACAGAGAAGGAGGTCCAGTCGTACTCCTCAAGCACCTCAAAGATGACCTCCAGCTGGAGTGAGGTGGAGCAGGTGAACTGGAGGTAGATGGACCCGCTCTCCTGAAAGCAAGGAGAGACGACATGAAGTACAGGTAAGTAGATTTAGCCATCAAGTATGTTACAGCTTATAATATGTTGAAAGATGAACCATAAACAAGTCACTGTTTTCAGGTCTGACTGCTAATTGGGTTGGGTGCCATACTTTAAAGGGAACTGAAAAAATTACATCGGTACTACCAAATAAAGATGCACATTAAATTGATCAGTGCCATCTGAGAGAGAGTACATATAGAGAAAGTGAGACTCCAGCACTCCTGTAAGTGTTGCTACACTTTTTGATATGTTGTTGTCACAACACAGTACTGGTCAGGACAACACGTGTGGGAAACACCTGGTCAGACACTGAATATATGCAAAACCTGCGTATCGTGTTTAATACACTAAGGGCTGACTTTCCTGCAGCAGTTGCAGCTAACGTTGCACATGCACAGCCAGTGCTGCAGCTAATGTTAGCACATCTGCAGCCAGCGCTGCAGCTAATGTTAGCACATCTGCAGCCAGCGCTGAAGCTAATGTTAGCACATCTGCAGCCAGCGCTGAAGCTAATGTTAGCACATCTGCAGCCAGCGCTGAAGCTAATGTTAGCACATCTGCAGCCAGCGCTGAAGCTAATGTTAGCACATCTGCAGCCAGCGCTGAAGCTAATGTTAGCACATCTGCAGCCAGCGCTGCAGCTAATGTTAGCACATCTGCAGCCAGCGCTGAAGCTAATGTTAGCACATCTGCAGCCAGCGCTGCAGCTAATGTTAGCACATCTGCAGCCAGTGCTGCAGCTAATGTTAGCACATCTGCAGCCAGCGCTGAAGCTAATGTTAGCACATATGCAGCCAGCGCTGAAGCTAATGTTAGCACATCTGCAGCCAGCGCTGAAGCTAATGTTAGCACATCTGCAGCCAGTGCTGCAGCTAATGTTAGTAATTCAGGGACTGGTGGATGCTAACTGTTAGCCTCCAGGCTAGGTTTGAGTGTGATCAGTACCACAGCGAAAACTAGCACAAAGGAACAGGATGGAATAAGGTGGATAGGTGGAATGAATCTGAGCACTGAAATAAAGCAAAGGGTTTATCATGAGCACATTAACAAGGAAAGCTCAGGGAGGATCCCGCTGTCTCGCCACGTCGACAGGCCTCACCTCAGGTTATGCTGCACTGAACGAGGTCGAATATCGAACCAGCCTGATGTATGATGTAAGCTTGTCTGCTCTTCCTCCACCAGCCCAGAGAGGAGTGTACAGAGAACATGCTGGGGGGGGTGGCGGTGTGAGCTGAAACAAAATGAGCGTGTCCCCGTGGAACCTGGAGCTAAAATAACAGAACACTGCTCTCATCATGCGAGCGCTCACCAGGAACAATGAATGACTGACATCATGTCCCAAGTCACAGGTTTAGAAGCATTGTTGACACAAGCTTGATTAATTCTAGGCGTGTGTCTGGAAACATGCATGAATCAGGGTCCCAAAGGCAATTAGGAACAGATTAGAGTTTAGTTGGACTAAATGCAGAGCTGCTCCTGGGGCTAAATCAGGCTATCTGTTGTGTTAAACCCCCCCAATGGGCGGGGCCAAAGTTTCCAGCTGAACCAAACACAGTGGAAAAGGCTAGAAATAAGAGAAATCCTGGGACAATGAAAGTCAATGGCAATCTATAATCAAATTATAGCTAGTTAGCTTAGTTAACCTAGCTGTCTTTCCTTGTTCAAATTATAGCTAACTCCTTGCATGTGTCCGTTTGTTTGTGCATTGGTTGATTTGCAGATTATGCAAAAAAAATCCGACAGATTTCAACCATCAGACCAGAAAAGACTGGAGACAGAAAAGACAGGACTGGTGCTCCTTTATTGGGCCTCACAGACGAGCTGTTTGGAAAGGACGAGGGAGTGACGTTTAAACAACGAATAATGTGTCCGATTCACAAACAAAATATTTAAAAAGCAGCTAGTAGCAGTTAGCAGCTAAATCAAAAAGAAGAACATCAACTTGCTTGCATTGGAGCAGCGTTACAGCCTTCAATCTACTGTCTGTCACCAAAAAGATTAGCTTGTAAAATTGTTGACGCCCATTAATTACAACAGACAAGTTAGCATCATTTGAATCAGGGTGACACAGCACATGATAATAATGATCCAGACTGACCTGAGATCAGATTGTAGATGAAACTGATTCAGTTTGGGGTCAAATTTATCTTCAACAGTTCCTGATCCAGATCCTGAGGAAAACCACCATCAGTGAAATCTAGTTTTTCTAGAATAACTATCAGACTAATAATGATAGGAGGGTCAGCCTATCAGGGGACTGCTGGTTTATGGTCACATGACATCATGTGGAGCCTCCCTTGTGCTTCCCTTTGTGCTCTAGTTATGTAGTTGTTAATCTTAATTTGAAATAAATCCCACTAATCCTACCTCAGAAAGGTCAGCGGAGGTCAAACCTAAATCTTAATTCAGTTCTTTATTTCTTAGTTTCATCCTCTGAGCCAAAGCTAGTCCTCGCTCTAGGAATTAAAAGGGTTGATGATGCAACATGAAGCATTTCTTACCTGTGGCTCTCGTCCCAGGCTGGCCCCGCCCCCTACGGCAACCACGGGAACTCCCGTCTGGGCGGAGACAAACTCCAGCATGGGGGCCAGAGGGGCGCGATTGGGTGGCGGCGGCCTCTCCTCCTCGAACACCAGACCCTGAAAGGGAAACAGATCCTGTAGTGAAGCAAAAAGTCTTTCCATCAAAGCTTGTTTATTCTAAAGAGAGTAAATAATTACCTACATATATGAGAAGACTTTATGAAGATCGGTTACTGTCTTGCCCTGATTACACATCAGATGGAGGCTTTCTCTTAATCCTGTGCTGCTCTGATGGGTAAACAATGCTCACAGAGATCACTGGGACTGAAGTCCTGGTTGTGTGTTGTACATCTTAAGCTGCTTTACGCCTCAGAAACAACAGATAAGCTGCTGGCTTACGGGCCACCTCAGCTCTGACATGGCTGGAACCGTCAAAAGCTTTGTCTGATTACCTTTCAAGAAGGAGGTGTAATAAATTCTGGATAAGTTCTGGCAATTACTGTCTGTAATGATACGAGTGAGAGCAATAGAGGTTTGAAGCGAGCTCGATGGCTTAACGCCTGTTTTCCTGTTGCATTTCAGGCAAACAAATTGAAGTTAAGTGTAGCTGACAGCTCAATTCTCACAGGAAGCATCTGATATGTAAATAAGGAAGAGAGAAGAGCTGGAAGTCTCTTTAAAGAGCCGATGTCATACCTGATCTAACATGTTTGTTATCAGATCAGATGAACAGAAATAAAGTGTATGTTTCAAAGACAAATGAATGAATGAATGAATGAATGAATGAATGAATCAGGAGTGATGTCATCTATTACCTCTGTCAGCAGCGCTGAGCCTCAGATCTGCTCCAGTCCAGCTGTTATACTAAGAATGAGTGAAAAGATGAAGAAACTGCACAACAACAAAAAGTGAACATGAATGAATGAAGTTTGTCATTTCTGTTACACCCAAAAACCAACAACGATTTAAACGACTAAACGTTTTAAAGTCCAGGGCGGAGTTCATTTAGGGCGTGTCCAACTAGTTCGGGGCGTGTCCAACTAGTTTGGGGCGTGTCCAACTAGTTATGGGCGTGTTCAACTAGTTTAGGGTGTGTCTAACTAGTTTAGGGCGTATCCAACTAGTTTAGGGCGTGTCCAACTAGTTTACGACGTGTCCAACTAGTTTAGGGCGTATCCAACTAGTTTAGGGCGTGTCCAACTAGTTTAGGGTGTGTCCAACTAGTTTAGGGTGTGTCCAACTAGTTTAGGGCGTGTCCAACTAGTTTAGGGTGTGTCCAACTAGTTTAGGGCGTGTCCAACTAGTTTAGGGCGTGTCCAACTAGGTTTTGATGCATAATCTGGGCCCAATTAAGGAGGAAGAAGCATCTGACTGCATATGAGTAAAATCAGCCATATTTAACTGAGGAGGAGGACGAGGAGGAGGAGGAAGGCTGCTGCACATCCCTGCGTGTGGGAAATGTAACCCAGGTTAAAAAGTGATTATTTTATTCATTTATGACTATTGTGTTTTATCTTTATCGGGACAGTTGAACAGATAAAGGCAGGTCTGGGTTGGGATGTGGATCTGAATCATGTTGAATCTGTAAATATGATGAAATATAATAAAAGACCAACAAATGAAGAATACAGAGAAATGAGAACCACTGAGAAATATGATCCACATCCGGATCATAATCCAGATCTCGCTCAGCTCTGATGTCAGTTGCTCTGTTACAAACAGCTCTACCAGTGATATCATGGGGGCGGGGCACATGTTTCAGGGGTGTGGTCTACCTGCAGCGGTGTGGTGGCCAGCAGCTCACACAGCTGCAGCAGCAGGCTCCCCGGGCTGCTCTCGTTCACGGCCAGGTAGATGACGTTGGCCTGACCCGATGGTGTCATCACCGTCTCCCCCACCAGGGCAGCCAGCGACAGGGACGAGGAGGAGGAGGCGGAAAACGACGCTGCTCCTTCCAACAAAGCTGTATCTGTATGTATCACTCCCCTTCCTCCTCCTCCTCCTCCTCCTCCTCCTCCTGGACCATTTCCCAGCCCCGGCCCCTGCTCGCCGACCCCTGCGCCTCCCACCCCCGCCGTCTCCGGGAGCAAGGAGGAGCCCGAGTGGACCACGGCGATATTGACGCCACCGGAGTCCCTCTCTCTCTCCCGGGGCCGGAGCAGCAGGGGGGGCGAGGGGCGTGCAGGCCCCGTGCAGGCCAGGACAGCCAATAGCAGAGAGAGGGCAGGCCTTGGGGCCACCATGGGGTAAAGGGAGGGCCAGTGGGAGCTGTCGGATGAGGCCAGGTGGGATTTTGGGGTAGTGAGTGATGTCTTTGGGTGGAAGAGGGAGGGAGGGAAGGGGGTCACAATTCTTCACCTGATCAGGACAGAAGACCCTGGAAAAGAGAGAGAGAGAGAGGGTGATGTCATCATTCTGATGTCATATTCTTTCATTAACCATTTCCTGTTTATCTGTGATATAAATGTGTTTTAAGGTGATTTATAAAACCCACAATTCTCCTGTCAACAAAGCAAATAAACAAACATTCATCTGTGTGTTTATTGTTCCTGTAGGTCTGTAAATAGAATTGTTTACTTTCGTGCATCCTGTTGACATTTATGATTAAATGAGACAATAAAAGATAAATATGTCAGAATGACAGATCTTAAACAGAGGCCATATCAAAATGAGGATTTTGCAGGTTTGGACTGTAAAGTCTGACGACAAGCTTTTATTCCTGTAGTCTAACAGAATAATAATCCAGGATAATCCCAGAAAACAACATAATAAGTAATGAATCACCTGAGAGTGTGTGGGTCAGAAAGAGGAGAGATATTAGTATTACTATTATTAAATATCACATAGTCTATTAGTGATATATGTTCATGTGACTTTCTGCTAAAAATGCTCAGTGTTGCTTTTTGCCGTCTCTCACTGACATTCCAGAAAAGAGAGGATTCAAACAAACATCCACAGTTCAGACAGGAAGTGTTTCTGGCTGATCTGAAGTCAGCAGAAGGGAATAAAAAAAAGCATAGCATGCAGGAGAGGTCATTTCCTCAGAGATATAAAGTTGTGAAAAGTGCTTTTCATTCCGAACAAATTTATTTTTTCCCCACAATCCAGCACAGATGGAGGTCTGAGTGGCAGCAAACCGGCCCAGAGGAAGAGGGAGGAACATGAGGAGGAGCAGGAGGAGCAGGACCGCTGAGAATAAAGAAGGAGAGGAAGTCCTGCAGGTGATGAAGACGAGACGAGATGAAGCTGCAGAGGGAAAACAGATGCAGTGTGTTTGTGAGGAGGAGCAGGAGGAGCAGAGAATGACCTGCATACGTATGAGAGTGTTTGTTTGTATCTCAATCTGCAGGACGCCTGATTCTCATAAAGGATCTGAGGATCATCTGATAAAATAAAAATAAAATGAAACCTTCTCTTTACAGGAATCCTGAGGAGACATTCTGTTCATTTCTCATCACCACAGTCGTTCTGGTATCCATGACGACACCAGAGAAGCTGAAAACACTGGACATGGTTCTATGCACTGATCTGATCCCAGGTCAGTTAGTCGCCCAAACAAAGGGACCGTGCAGTACTAAGTACACCTGTTCTACTGTATTATAAATACTTCTACCCAACAGTACAGGGTCAGAGGAGCATCATGTTCTCAGGAGCAGGAGTCAGCGCTCACTGTTAAAGGACAACATGGAGAAAAGGTGAGAGCAGCTGCAGCTTAGGATGGAGGTATGATGGAGCACTGATGGAGCAGAACATCATCAGGTATGGTCTGTTACATCCTGTGTAAAATTAAATGAAATATTCTATACTGCAGACACAGTATTGGTTCTATGTTCTCATTTCATAAACATCTCCATGTATCAATGAAGCCAAACGTGATCCAGTTGAGACCCTCCTTGTTCAACAAAGATCATATTTAGAAACTGTTTCAGGATTCAAACTCAACATTTTCTTCATATTTGGAGGAAAGAAGGCTGAACTGGAGCAAAACTCCACAGAGGAAGCTCAGTTTCCCCATTATGCCATTGCACCTAAACGCACCAGTGATAGTTTGACCCAAACGCTCGTTAAACAAAAAGTCATGTTTGTGTGTGAATTATTTAAGGCAGCTTCTCCTAAATACACACTTTGGATGACATCATTTATTTATAAATCATTTATTGGGGGGGGTAGGAGGGGACGTCCCCTCAGGTCTACCTGGATCTGAACCCATGAAAAGGTTTATAATATGACGTTTTTAGTTCACTATAAATCACAATGTTTCACTTCTATAATGGCTGTCAGGGAAATGAACTTTTAAATGATGTTTTCATGTGACCAGAAAGGCTGAAGGATGTGTGAGTCATACCTGTTGTGTTACAGCTGTTAGTCATGCTGCCCTGACTGTACAGTCTGTGGGCTCAAACTGCTGAACCTCATCAACCCTGGATACTCTGAGAATACAGCAGAGCCGCGGCACCGCGTCAGGCATCACGGCGTCACGGGCAGCCTGTTCAGACCTGGTATTAACATCCGACCTGACGTACAGATGTGAACGCACCCAAGACCTGTTCAGGATCCAGTTCTTCAGACTCTGATTACTAATGGTCAGGGCCATTAGTAATTAGAGTAAATTTAGTTCCACTTGTGAAAATGGGTTCATAATTTGAGCTGTTGGATTAAACGTTTAATCACAACCAGCATGTAAATATCTGAGAACAAACAGCTGTGGTGGTAAATGTGTCAAAAGATTCATGCAAATGAAGATGATGTTGGAAAAACAAAACTCATCCCACGCAAACATCCTCTGGAGGGAAGAGAAGCAGCAGAACTGTGAGCGCCGCTGCTCAGCGGAGAGATGCTGGAGCTCATTGTGAGTTTAGTTCATGGCGGTGCTGCGACATGTTAATGTGTGACTGATCATCATTCAGGATTCTGCTGCCTGACAGGCAGAGGGATGAACCAGAGGGATGAACCAGAGGGTTGAACCAGACCTGCAGCGCTTTAAACAACGGTGAAAGAAAATCCTTTGTAGAAACTGTCCAACGTCATGAATTTAAAGGCTTCATATCCACTGGATAAATACGACAACAGCTGCCACACAAAGCTTCACAGGAGCCTGCATGTATGCAGCGTTTACAGACATGTAGGAATGCAGAGATAACACACAGGGGAGATGTGAGGAGGGGGCCATCGGGGGGCTACACTACAAATCAATCAACATCAATTTAGGTCGGATTACCCACAATGCCGAGAGCAGAACGCATCCCCCGGAGCTCTGAGCCTCCTGCTCCGAGGGCAGAGCGAGCGTCGACCCCCTGAGGATTCATCATCTGATGGTGGTTTCATCTCATACTGTCTCAGGCCTCTGAAGAAGGGTTCGTGCTGCGGAGACCATGAAACTGTTGGTTGATCTTTAGAAAGCTGTGAGGGATTTTCACAGCGGTTCGACATGAAGATGATCATCATAATTTAAATGTGTCTCTATACGAAACAGTTTCATGATGCGTTCATGGCCTCGGGTGGGAGGAGTTCATGTCTGTGGATCTAAAGTGAACACATCTGTCCTCCAAACAGCTGACGTGACCATTGATGCGTTTTTACACGAGTCGTCTGATCACCAGCAACAACAGAGACGAGTCCTGGTGTTCAGACGGATGCTGGTAGTGAAACTATGATGTCATTCAGCAGCTGATGGTTAACAGCTGTGCTGCCGGTGCAGGTTGATGACGACAGCGCTCAACACATACGTATAAGCAAAAAGCCACACCCCTTCCAATCTGACTGTTCACATTCATGTCACATGACCACCAATCAGACGAACCGATGACTGCGGTTCTTTGGTCGGTGTGTACTCACAGGAAAAGTGTCAAGTGCTGTTTTCCCCTTTAAAGAAGGCTCCATGAATCGTGTTTTTCATCAAACCCACAGCTTCCTTCCTTCCTTCCTTTCCTCCATAACCTCTCTCCTCTCTCCATCTTCCTCATCCTCTTCCTCTGCTGTGGGCCATCAGGATTCATTCCAGGTGGAGCTGATTCATGGCTTAGTCCCACCTCATTGCAGAGCATGGAGGCACGCCAATAAATCTGCACACACCACCTCGCCAAAAACACTGCATGCATACGCAGCACATCAAACAGTGAGATAAATGAACACGGAGCATGAAGCAGGGCGTGACATCGACATACGCACACATGTGGCACGCAATTACACCCCCGCATCACACAGCGTCCAGCCTCCCAACTATCATTAGAGGCAGCAGCAGCCTGCTGGGTGTCCTGCTCTGTACATCTGCTGGTTTCATAACAAGCACCGAACAGCTGATGATGGGAGAGATCTTTAAAGAAACCACTGCTTCACTCTTTCCTCGTCAAGCTGCTCGGCTACCAGCTGATTAGCAACACAACGGTTCTCACTGCAGCTCCGTCACCACTGGAGCCTCCTCATGTGTTGCAGCGCTGGATGGTGTTCAGTTTAAAAAAATGTTTATGTGTGTTTGTTAAAGGTGAGGTCACCTCATGTGGAGGGAGGGTCTCAGTCCACACCACGCAACAAAACAAACACAATCAGTTCATTGAGGTTGGAGTACAGCTGCTCACAGACACACAAACCAACAAAGCATGAAAACTGAACACGACGTGAAATGACTCCTAACAGCTCGTACAGCGTAACCAAGGAGCGCTGACATCCCAAAGGATTTGAAAAACTTTATTTACAGCCTTTTATAAGCTGAAATCTTGACAGTAGCCTCCAAGCTAAAAGCGTTAGCATCCACTACATCTGAGGAAGGTGCACAGCTTCATCAGTCTCTACATGACATCATGCAACTTCTATTGAATGGAAGAGTTAGTCACTGCTGCAGCCACACACACACACACACACAGACACACACACACACACACACACAGACACACACACACACACACACACACACAGACACACACACACACACACACACAGACACAGACACACACACACACACACACACACACACACAGACACACACACACAGACACACAGACACACACACACACACACAGACACACAGACACACACACACACACACACACACACACACACACACACACACACACACAGACACACACAGACACACACACACACACACACACAGACACACACACACACACACAGACACACACACACACACACACACACACACACACACACAGACACACAGACACACACACACACAGACACACACAGACACACACACACACACACACACAGACACACACACACACACACAGACACAGACACACAGACACACACACACACACACAGACACACAGACACACACACACACACAGACACACACACACACACACACACACACACACAGACACACAGACACACACACACACACACACACACACACACACAGACACACACACACACACAGACACACACACACACACACACACACACACACAGACACACAGACACACACACACACAGACACACACAGACACACACACACACACACAGACACACACCATCTTTCCTTCCTGTCTCCTTTACTTCCCTGTCACACACTCCCTCCCTTCACTCTCTTTAATTAACCCCTCCTCTCTACTTCTCCCTCAGGCAAATGCATGATAAGATGGAAACACACATTTATTTTACTAAACAGCAGACACACACACTCACTGTTTACACACTTTTTCTTTTTTAAATAAAAAAAATAAATAAATAAATCAAAAAGCAAGCTTTATTTTGAAAGTCTACATGGATGTTGCATATTTATTTTGCTAACTTCCTCACGTTCACATTCAAAACCAGCACAGACAATCCATACCACGTCGTCACCCTCTCTGCAGATTAGCTGCCTTCTCCCAAAATCACCAGCTAACGTCATCATTGCTGAGAACGCCCCCCCCCCCGTCTCTGACTCCTCAGCCTGTCAGGAGGAGTGAAAACAGACGGGACGCAGGAATAAGATGATGAAAACTGCTCATTTCTGGAATGAAGAGCGCTCACCTCAACAGATGAGGAAAAATAGCTTTGGAGATGGAACAAAAATGTTTAATACATCATCAGCCTGAAGGCGACTGAGAGGACTGATGGTGAACGAGTGCAGAGGTCGACATGTTGTAGCCAGAAGAGCTACAAACAACACTGGAGTAATAAAATAGTGTAAGAGGACTGAAGAATGAGCAGAGCAGCAGGGGGAGAAAAGACGTATGAAAGCGAAGGAAAAGAATAAATATTGCTGATATCTCTCGCTCAGGCGGCGAAGCCTGCAACGGGCCGAGGAACGAGTCCTGGCCTGTGAAGCAGCGCTGCATTATTCAAGCACACATTAAAGGGCTAACACAGCCGGCGGCCATGATGGAAGCTGATGGGAGGGTTTGAGTGACTTGCCTGGCAAAAACGATTTTCAACTTCAACAGAAGCTATTTTCAAACAGAGCATTTCTGCAGTGAGACTGGAGAGTATGAATATTATAAAGGAAAAACATCTAAACCAATGAGGATCCATCACCGCGGCAGAAACACGCCGTCAGCCGTGACAGAAGTTAATGAGGCAGAACCACAGAGATGGACGCTGAAGCCGACCTTCATCAGCAGTTAACCACCAGATATCTACTGCACTACTGTAAATATTTCACTTATACTGCACTGCTTCTCTTCAGCCTGTAAACAAGGACAAACAGGAAGCAGGACAGTCTTTCTTTCCACCACGGCTACGTTCAATAAAAATGAACCTGACTTTCACTCATGGTTTGGACCAAGCCGTAGGGCCACCACAGATTTCACTGGGCTAACATACTCTGCAGGGTGCAGCCACCTCCTGGGGGTGTTTGAGACGGGCGTTACAGGAGGGTTAGGGTCAGCAAAAGAAGAAGCAGCCATTGGGTCAGCATAGGAAGGAGGAGCCATGGGGTCAGCAAAAGAAGGAGGAGCCATGGGGTCAGCAAAGGAAGGAGGAGCCATGGGGTCAGCAAAGGAAGGAGGAGCCATGGGGTCAGCAAAGGAAGGAGGAGCCATGGGGTCAGCAAAGGAAGGAGGAGCCATGGGGTCAGCAAAGGAAGGAGGAGCCATGGGGTCAGCTGGCAGTAACAGCACCAAAACAGATGCTGAAACAGGCCTCGACTCTCCTCTCCTCTGCTCTGGTCTAGTGTTCCTACCGAGGGCGTGGCTTATCCATGCTTCACACACAGACACACAGAGTGAAGTAGAGCAGACAGGTTGAGGACGAAGTCGTTTTGTTACATGTAATAAAAAGTTCTCCAAAACCAAGGGAACAAACGTCGACCCCAACGAGTAAAGCTAGTCCTGCCCCGAGCCCCAGCTACACCCAGCACCAAGGACAGGAAGTCAGGCTGTCAGAGGGGAAATACTCCTCCTGGCTCTAAAGGCAGATATAGGTAAGGTATGGTGTATGAGGAAATAAAAATGTACATTAATTACACCACAATTACTCCATAATTACTCCACAATCACTCCATAATTACACCACACACCTTGAAGCACTCAGACCAAGGCTACAGCTACACTATGAGGCCAGGATGATGAGGAGAACTGATGGAATATAAGACATTTACAATAAGATATGCAGGTTTTGAAACATTTTCATTTAATGTCTACAGTAATTAACTTTTATCTGCTCCATTTGTTCATTTCATTTCTGTTAATGAGACAAATGGAGCTGCAGTAAAGTGTGTTTTAGGGGCTGAGCTGCCGACTAAATTCTGCCAAAGGAACAGATTTTTATGTTAGAGCTCTGTTTACTGGAGCAGCCATGAGAGGAAAGAAACATCTCCACCTGTAAAAAACTGTTTGTAAACTGGAGTGTCTGGAGGAGAGTCTGAGAGACAACTGCAGGCTTTTAACACAATCAGCTGAATTATGGGATGTGGAAACACACAAAGCTGCTGTGGGAGTTTAAACAGGTTGAGGGTAAATCATCTGAACCAATTATGTAGCAGCGTAAACAAAAGGAAACACAAAGAGGCCATAATGAACCTGGTTTCACACGCAGACAGTCAGCTGATTAGATTCTAATGCTGTGGCTGGACTCATCAACATGCTCTGTTTGTTCACAGGCTAGACCACCAACCACAGGGTGAACAACCTGTAAACAGCAGGTCTTCTTCTCTGGGTTTTAGCTCCGTCAGCTGTTTCTGCAGGTTCATCAAGGCTTCAGTAATAAACCTGCAGGTTCTGATTCTCTACATCCACAAATAACACACGTATCAGCTTTTCAGAAAAATCATTTAGGATTTTGTTTGTGTGTCATTAAAAAATGGAAACATTACTGGTGACTTTCCACAGGAAAGTCAAACATCTCAAACCTTCTCCTCAAATTCTTTAAGAAATTTATGCACCTTTTAAATTGTTTGAATGTATGTGTTTGTTATTTGTTTTACTGTTTATTAATAACATTCTATTATTCTTATTTTTTTATTATTTGCTTAATGATTTTGTTTATTTATTTTAATATTTCTCTTCAAATAGTCTCAAATTATAATAATTAAATAACATTTATACATTTTCTAATTATCGTAATATTTAAAAACTTACATACAAATTTAATTTATAATTTTTTATTGATTCATTTTTTAATATTCATGAGTTTTTATTTTTCTAGTTATAATACCTGCATGTTACCATGTTTATTTTCCATCGTTCTAATATGATTGAATTTTTCTGAGGTTTCCACAAAACATTTGAAGAGTTATTTTTATACTATTTTTTAATAGATGAAGCATTTTATGACAAATGTAATCAACAGATTAATGGATAAGAAAACTAATCATTTGTTGCAGCCCTATTTCTTAATATTTATCCAGGAAAAATCTTTTTTTATTTCCATCTTTAACAATGTTTAAAAGGAAAAACTAAGTATTTGACTGAACAGAATATATTTGAGGTGTGAACAGTCATTTAAAGTCATCTATAGAAAAAACGTCACTATTTTCTTATATTTTATTGATTAAAATGATTAAAAATTATCCTTTTCTGCAGCCCCAGTTCTTCCCAGCACCCCTCACTGCTGCTGCTGCTCTGTTTATAGGACGGTCTCCGTGGCGACCGGTCCGTGATGCTCCCTAAATATTAGCGGCTCCATGGATTTGCTCATGATGTTGTGAATCAGCCTGATATTTGCATGCGAGCTTCAACAGCCGGGCAGCGACCACAACAAAGTTAACCAGACTGTCACGCAGACACGCCCACGGCTACATTTCACTTTAACAAGCCGCCACACTCTCCTGACGGCGACTCCTGCGTCTCACATAACCTACAAAGCAGCAGTTCACCGTTCCCATGACGCCCAGCTGTAAACCTCAGCAGCAGAAAGATAACGGCTTCGCAGGCAGCTTCCATACGCTGAGGCAGCTGTTCCTGGATCTGCATGTCTGTGTGTGTGTGGAGATTTATGACAGGGAAAAGGCCTTAAGTGAGGCTTTATGCTATCAACTAAACAATAAAATGTGTGTGTGTGTGCTGAGGGGCTCCAGTTTGCAGTGATGGTGCAGAAATCGATGCACCCTTGACCTGTGTTACCTATCAAGTGATGATTCAAAGAAAGGTGGACATCCGCTAAAAGATGCAGGGAAATCAATTTCCATTCTGGCCATTGATTCAAAGGACAGATTAAAAACAGAAGAAGAGAAGAAGGTGTAGAAAGAGAACATAAAGAAGAACAAATAAACAGGTTTGGTGTCTCACTGAAATTATTTGTTCATTCAAATCACATCTCTGGATGGTCTCATCGGAGCTGCAGCCTAAAAACACTGGAGTAGAGCCTCCAGGCCAGAACAGATTCATCATTTCCTGCATATGCTAAAGGGAACAGGGTCGGCTGTTATTTGGGGAGTTGATCTTGCGTGACAGTTCAATTAAATCCTGCGGGAGACGCATTATTTTTACGGCTGGGTTAGTTCCTGGAGTGACGAGTCCTTTTACTGAGTTACAGCAAAAGGAATCGAAGAAGAAGAAGAAGAAGAAGAAGAAGAAGAAGAAGAAATAATCTGTTCGGATTGGCAGAAAGATTCCAGGACATCCCAGAAGTGTGGAGATCTAATCGGTGTGTTTAATGTCTGCTGGTCGGATTCCTGTTGTGTTTGTGGCTTTTTAAACCCATGAAGATTCTCTTTGAAATGTGAACAGATTGATTTGAGAAAATTCCTCACATAAACAAAATGTGTCTAATCCTGCTAAACGTATCGGCTCGACAGTCTTTATCATTTTATTCACTGTATTTCGTAGTGAGGCGGCTCCTTTAGGCTTTGAAGCAGATCCAGGAACGTTTTTGCAGCCTTGGCAGAGACCTTCTAGTTTTTTAATGTGACAAAGTCCAGCTCCTTTCAGGATAGACATGTTTTCACCGACATCTGTCAGTGAGCAGGATTACACAGAAACTACTCCACAGGTTTTCTAGAGGGGTTGGAGAAGAGGAAAGCGGTCAAATATGGAGTAAATCTGGATCAATCAGGATCTTCTTTTCTTTTCTTTTTTTTACTTTTTTGAACATTACAAGATAAAGCCTTTTGACTTGTGATGTTTTTGTCAGTTACACTTAAACTACTTGCTGGATAAAGGGGTGGATGCATCAATCTTTTCATAGGAATTTGGATTAGGGTTTAATCCAAAGGGAATGTGGGGCCTTAGTGGAGGCATGCCCTCTACCGAGTGTTCTTCTAATTATAATCCTGTTTGATTCATAGGTATATCTGTCTGTTTTTTTACTTTATAAAGCTCAGAATAAAAAGGGACTTTTACCGTTTTAAAATGATCAGGACTCATGTAAGTCACTTTTTAAATTCTTTATCAATTACTTAAAAAAATACAGTATTGTCAGTGTTCCCCGTCGGTGTTTCCCGATTCCCGTCAGTGTTTCCCGTTTCCCGTCAGTGTTTCCCGTTTCCCGTCTCCCGTCAGTGTTTCCCGTTTCCCGTCAGTGTTTCCGGTCAGTGTTTCCCATTTCCCGTTTCCCGTCAGTGTTTCCTGTTTCCCGTCAGTGTTTCCTGTTTCCCGTCAGTGTTTCCTGTTTCCCGTCAGTGTTTCCCGTCAGCGTTTCCCGTCAGTGTTTCCCATCAGTGTTTCCTGTTTCCCGTTTCCCGTCACTGTTTCCCGTCAGTGTTTCCTGACAGTATTTCCTGTTTCCCGTCACTGTTTCCCGTCAGTGTTTCCTGACAGTATTTCCTGTTTCCCGTCACTGTTTCCCATCAGTGTTTCCTGTTTCCCGTCAGTGTTTCCTGTTTCCCGTCAGTGTTTCCTGTTTCCCGTCAACGTTTCCTGTTTCCCGTCAACGTTTCCTGTTTCCCGTCAGTGTTTCCTGTTTCCCGTCAGCGTTTCCTGTTTCCCGTCAGTGTTTCCTGTTTCCTGTCAGTGTTTCCTGTTTGCCGTCAGTGTTTCCTGTTTCCCGTCAGTGTTTCCCATCAGCGTTTCCTGTTTCCTGTCAACGTTTCCTGTTTCCCGTCAGCATTTCCTGTTTCCCGTCAGTGTTTCCCATTTTCCGTCAGTGTTTCCCGTCAGTGTTTCCCATTTCCCGTTTCCCGTCAGTGTTTCCTGTTTCCCGTCAGTGTTTCCTGTTACCCGTCACAGTGTTTCCCGTCAGTGTTTTCCATCAGTGTTTCCTGTCAGCGTTTCCCGTCAGCGTTTCCCGTCAGTGTTTCCTGTCAGCGTTTCCCGTCAGTGTTTCCTGTTTCCCGTCAGTGTTTCCTGTCAGCGTTTCCCGTCAGTGTTTCCTGTTTCCCGTCAGTGTTTCCTTTTTCCCGTCAGTGTTTCCCGTCAGCGTTTCCTGTTTCCCGTCAGTGTTTCCTGTTTCCCGTCAGTGTTTCCTGTCAGCGTTTCCTGTCGCGCTACAGCAGCAGTGCATGAAGAATGAAAGATCGTCTTCCTCAGGATGAAAGCAGAGACACCAGCAGATGTTGATGATAAAGAAAAGCTTCAGAAATCAGACTGATGAAAAACCTTCTAGTGTAAATGTAACGACTGAACCAGTGGATGAAGTAATTAACCCTCACTGCCACATTATCCTGAGATAACCAAAGGTTTTAATAAGTGTCTGATGGTCATGTGTGAGGTCCTCAGTCCTCAGGCAGCAATGAAGATAAGTAAAGTTGGTCGTCTCTGCAGAAATCAATAAACATGGCTGAGTAAATAAATAAATCTTATCAGTAGCTGCAGTCGTCTGGTCACATTTCTTCTCAGACCCATTATGAACATCCTGTGTTCACAGACACAAAGATATGTGAACCGGTGAAAATGAACCAAACAGGAAGGTTGTGAAGTTAACGGCAGAACAAGGTGTTTATAACTGTAGACAGCACCTTTCACATCATTTACTACTTTATTATAAAAGTACTGATTTGACACAGGAGACCCACCAAGACCTCTTCCTCTTCCTCTTCCTCTCAGAAGCAGATTGTTTGTCAGGAAGAGGTGAACAAACCATCCCTTTGTGCTTCTCTAGTGAGAAAAGTCTTGGAGTCTCAAACATAAACCATCTTCTATAATGACCCTAAACTGAGCTCTTTGATAATCATCTTGTCCAAACAGAAACGTTTCCTGGATCTTATTCCTAGTGGACTAGTCTCCTGCAGCGTCGGTGTGGTTCTGCTGGTGGTTCTGCTGGTGGTTCTGCTGGTGGTGCTGGTGGTGCACAGGGTTACACCTGAGCCTGATGTATGTTTGACCCAATGCTACACAGATATCCATGCTGTTAGGAGTATTGACTTCACAAACAGCTGTATGTAGTTTTTCTTGCTCCATCCTTTGACTCGGATTTGCCTCCCGTAGCGGTGCTGTCTACTTCCTGCTGCCCTGACTTCAGTCTGAACTGGAGCAGCCAGGCGCTCTGATTACATTACATCCAGTGCCTCACAGCTGACACACACAGACACACACAGACACACATTCATACACTCAGAGTGTGAAGATAAACGTGTTCATGTCTGACTCTATGGTGACAGTAGAGCTCTAACAGAGGATGTTCCTCTCAGATGTTCTCAGGCCTGTTCTGCTCGTCAGAGTCGTGAACTTTTCCCTGGGAAGATCATTCAGCTCCAAAATATGGGATGCATTTTTATACTCAGCCTACAGGCATTAAAATCCTCCACATGTAACCAGAAGAGATGTTCCACCAACAGAATTCAGACCATAAATTAATGTTTGGATGAACAATCAGACTGTTTAGCTAAGCGGCTAAATTAAGACCAGACATATCCAGATTGATCTGGATCTGCGCCACGCTAGGAGCTAACAGAGGAAGGGTGGCTAAAATAAACTAAGATAAAGTCTAGTTAATGTCTTCATTAGGATCAAAGAGGACATATTAGAACCAATCAAACACAGGCAGCCCTGCCTGAACCTCCAACCCTGGAACCGGTGCAGCCAGAAGAAGCTGATCCTTCAGCTCCTCCTGTCGACTCATCAATAGTTCAGTAAAGGTGTCAGACAGGTTGCCCAGACAACGAGAGCGAGCTGAAATAACAGCTGTAGTGACTGAGAAAAAGATCAATCATCTCATCTTAAAGTGACCTGAACAGACCATAACCCAGATGAGACTGAATCTGTGTCCTTATCGATCTGCAGGCTCCTGAAATGATTGACACTGTGCAACGATACCGGCCTTGAACCCATGACCAGAACTACTGTAAGGACTGACAATGTTCAAACGTGCATAAAAATGTAAAAGAAGAGGAACCTGAAGGGACCAATTATGAGATGCACATCTTTAATTCTATTTAATTCTGCCTCGTTTTTGAGACGTTTAAGGACCACGGTTACATAAGGATGTACAGACAAAGGTAACCCTATATGTCCCCTATGGAGGGGGCATAAAAACCATGGATCCACCCCTTTATTTATTCTATCCCACAATTCAATGATTTCTATGTTGATCCATCAATTAGTTTATGGTTTTACCGAGTTCTTCCCTGAAAAAACTCTTCTACCAAGTTTCATGACAATCTGGTGAGTAGTTGCCTCACAACAAGAAGGTTTTGGGTTTGAATCCAGGTGGGTGACCTGAAGCCTTTATATAGTGACTCTGCATGTTCTCCCCGTGTCTGGGCTTCAACCCCAAATCCAAACATGCAACACATGTCTGTAAATAGCTACGTTATGTTGTCTCTCTATGTGCTGCCTCGTGATGACATGGCCGTCTGATGGGATGGGTTCCAGGCCCTCCAGCGACCCCGCAATGGATGATCATTTACAGAAAAGGGATGGAAGGATAGTTTGTGTGTAATCCTGCTAACAGACAAACAAACTGAACCGATCATGACCTGATGGTGGAGGTAATTAGAACATCTGATCTTATCCACTGTAAGAGGGCAGCAGCTCACATCCCGCTGCAGGGCTGAGAGGAGAAACGCAAACACCAGCAGATAGACTTCAACAAGTATCCATGTGGCAACGCTGTGATGAATCACAGCCCCTAACGGTGCAGAGAGGGAAGCCATCACTGCTCTGAGAGGAGAACACGCCTCAATCCATCACCCAGGTCCTCGACCCCGAAACAGCCTCAGGCCCCTCCTCCTTAATAATGTACCTGCTCCTCCCCCACTAACACAATCACACATAATATCACACATGGAAGGTCACACAGTGATTTAAACATCTTCAACACGCACAAACACACACAAACTCCGTCTCTCTCTCTCCGTCTCTCTCTCTCTCTCCATCTCTCTCTCTCTCCGTCTCTCTCTCTCTCTCCATCTCTCTCTCTCTCCGTCTCTCTCCACAGATGTTTCTTTTCTGTTATGTTTCAGGTCAGTTTTGTTATTTGTGTTTCACCCTGAAGTTTCACCCTGAAGCTTCTCGTCTCATTTTTTCTCACGTCAGACTGGGATGTGAACTCTGTACCTGCCAAACACCTTCATGTTAACAATGTGACTGAATTTGTGGGACAAAAAACAACCCTTTTTTTCAGCCTGTTGTCTGTTGGTGTCTGCAGCTCAAGGTGCTGAGAAACTGTTGTTTTACTGCAGTAGCTGCTGCATATTTTATGATGTAAGTAAACATGGAATCAAACTGTCTTTTCCTAGATTCTCTCCATCACAGCCAACGGGTCTGATCTCTTCAGTCACAACCAGAGCTGATGATGATGGTTTGTGTCTTCTTCGTCCTCAGATCACAGCTGGGATCAGGACCCCATCACTAGGAGTATTGATCATCTCTGCTCCTCAAATGGCTTTTAGCTGCCATTTCATTATAGCACCAGGACAAACTATTTCCTCACTGTCTTGTTGAAATGAGCAACCAGAACTAATAACTGTCATTTCTACTTTAATTCTGTGTACTTTGAGAAGTAGAACATGGAACTGTGACATTTTGTAGGAAGAGACCAAACAATATTCTTTACTTTTGACTAGGTTCAGATCTCTGTCAAGCTCACTTTTTGTACCGACAGAGAAATTGTACCATTCAGTGTAAGAGAGAGCAAAAGAGCAACACATCGCACAAACCTGTTTCACAGAACCTCGAACTAAGTGCAGCAGCACTGCTGACATAGAGAGTCTCAAAGTGTCGCTGCAGCCTCACAGATGCTAAACACAAAAATGTGCACTGTGACAGTTTACAGGGCTTGGTGTGTGTCTTAGTGCGGTGCTGCTTGTTGGATGTTACATCCTATCCATCCTGTATCCATGAAGGGGAAACAGCAGAGAAGCTTTTACCAAAGTTAGTACCAGATTTTCACAGAGAATAAAAATCAAACAAGAAAATGTTAAATCGTTCCTAAAATAGTCACAAATGACTTCAAAGTGATAACACAGAAGAAACGCTGCACATTTTCACACTGATATTAAACCAGCAATCCTTCATCTAACATAAAACTACACTTCCCATTATTCTGCTTGCAGAGTCCCAGAGCCTCTCATAAAAAGGCTTTTAGCAGCTCAGGATGGTTCAAACACACATCACCTCCTCATTTATGTCCACTCTTACTCCTCGCTGCTTTATGCAATTTTCCTCAAAGTGCTTTTGTTCACGCCTGTAGCCTTCATCATCTTCCTCCTCCTCAGCGTCACAAAGCCTTCAAACTCCTCAGCTCTGCAGCTCCGTCTGTCTGAGACGTCTTTCCTGATGATAGCTGGTGGTAACGTGGCTTCTCTTTTAACACACTTCTCACCATTCAATCATTCATTCATTCATTTACAACATAGCCGAGTGGAGGCTGAACATGTAGATCTATCATTTGTATGGAAAACAGCTTCAGTGACTCGTCGCTCTCATTAGTCTGGAAAATCTAACTCTCATTTTCTCTCAAAGCTCTGTTTTCCCATCTGACCGGCATGTTACTGAAGGCATCAGCAGCAGCCCTGAGGGGAAACAATGAAACATGGAGACAGAGAGCTGACGGCTGTATGAAGAGCACAAGCCTGACCTTGTTGCAGCGTCTTTAATTACAAAAGTGAAGCTGATGTGCTTCATAAGAAGAGAGCTGACGCTGGTTAATGAGACATTCAGGGACAGAACGGCGTATCAGAACACATTCACAGAGGATCCGATGTAGTTGAAATCAGTCAACTTTCTTTTATCCCTGAAATAAAGTAAGTTTCCTTGTTCCCTCACTCTTTCACTCGCTGCTTTTTTAAACTTAAGCAAAGTTTGTGTGAATAATATTTAGTGAAAGCTGTGCAAATAAAAAGCTTCCAAATAAATATTCAAAAAAAAGAGTGAAGGTTCGAGAAGGGTCCAAAAATAAACATGTAGATGGATGAAAAGACCAAAAAAAAACCCTGACTGTTTCTGACAACACTCATCATCTGAGATCTCCACTCATTATTAGAACCCTCCTCCACCCTCAGTCCAGACCCAGGATTCCATTGATTGAAGTCTATTTAGACCAAATCAGGAGTAAATCACCCTGAAGAAGTAGACGTGACTCAGAGCTCAGCTCCAGTCCCCTGATAGGTTGACCCTCATCATGTGACTCCTGGACCATGAAAACCTGCCCCTATAATCTGGATCACATGCTATCAAATAACATGTAATAAACTGTAAAAGTACAGAACATATCTTACAGTGTATTACTGTTGATAAATGCTCATTAAAAAGTGGAATATATTATGTCAGAAACCGTTCACAAGTCGGATAAGAACCTATGATCTCATCTTTTACACACATTAATATAAAACTAATAAGATTTACCTTGAAGTTACAAAGACATTTTTTTTATTTTTAGTACAGACATAAATTCTTATATAAGAAGCTACATATTTAATTAGTTAATTAATGTAATTTAATGTGGACGGGTGTTGGTTTGAACAGGGATCCTGTTTCTGCATAAAACGTCTGACAGAAACTCTGCAGGCAGATTAATTAGCAGAAGAAGTCTGACGTCTCTGAGATGAACTTCAAACCATCCACGACAGATGATTGAGAGACGACCCCATGTGTTTAATTCATTCGTGAGGTCGAATGATTTTTAATCCTCTCCGTCAATGCAGAGGATACTAGAAGCCATTTGGGTCTAAATGCCACCCAGATTCATCTTGATGACAGGTAATCATTGGTTTATGGCCTGAAAATCCCTGCAGGATGGTTTCACACACTGATTCAAACACTCCTGCTTCCCCATATTCTGATCTCATCCCAGTGCTGATAGTTCCTCAGATGGTACCCAGCTTCTCTGATTCCCTAGAAATGGCTGCAGCTAACTGCTCCCAGCTGCCCCCATCTTACCCCGCCTACCTTTATACAGACGTTCTATTTCTGCTGCTGCAGCTTTAATAGAAAGCGGTGAGTGGCTGTGAACAGGCTGTGTACAGGAGGCGTCTGTGTGTGTCTGTCCCGGTGATGTAGGGGTTTATTTGCTTGTAGAATGTGGAGATAAGATGGGATCACAAGCTGTGGAGAGACGTGATGATGGCAGGTGTGAACAGCTGATCTCAGAGCTGTCCATCTGTGATTGGACCACCCAGGAGGGATGATAGCAGGTATACAGACAGACTGTTATTGGTCAGCCTGCTGCTCAGACACGTTTCACTGATTACACTGATAAAAAAAAGAAAAAGATTTGGGTTTGACTCTACAAAGACGTTCAGGAGGAGCTGAGATTAATGAGACGGTCAGAACTCTTCTGTCTGCTGCTCAGTAATCAACAAAGACTCGTCACGACCCCACAGGAGCATCACAGCCTCATTAGCTTCACTGTATTCAAAAGAGGGTGAAGATGGGTGAGGAGGGGGTGGAATTGGACTCAGAATGACCTGGGGGGAGGGGGGGGGGCTTTTTATACAGTAACTACACTTTTCACCACTAATTACCTCACAAACACACAGTCTGGTTCTAGTGTGTGTAAAAGCGTTTTTTTTAATTAAACTAGACGTCGTCAGAGAACATAAACCTCCACCAGGATCCAGATCAGACTCTGATGTGTGCTAGGTCTTATGATGATGTCATCGTGTCGTTTTTGTCCAATCATTGTAGACGTTATCCAGGAAGTTAGAAGATTAACTCTGGTCATTGTCCCACAATAAAGAATCCTTTAAACACAAATGAGTCTAAATCAAAACCTGTGATAATATGATGTGATGTAGAAGATCAGCAGGTAAAGGATGTGTTCTGTGTTTCAGGTTAAAGTTCATCCATGAATAACTGGAGATAAACAAAATGACCTGCAGCATCACATCCTCACATCACTGCAGATTAAACACCAGTTGAATCTCCATGCAGACTCCCTGTGAGGTCAGCACGGCGCCGCTCTTATCTGATCCTCTCTAAATTAAAAATAGACACATTTGTGTGTTGTGGCAAGAAAAAAGTATGAATTGCAAATAGCTGCCGAGGACGTGAGGCGAAGCGACGTGAGCAGCGAGGAGGGTCAAAACAGAGGAGGATGAAAACGCACAGAGGCTGGAATAATGTGTAAATCATCTACTGCAGGGAGGAGGGGGAGGGAGGGAAATGTGGCTGAACGGGAAGGCTAGAAGGAAAGGGAAAGAAGAAGAAGTGAAGCTGAACTTGGAAGGACAGAAAGGAGAGGAAGAAGAAAAGAGAGGAAAGAAAGATGGCTGGAAGGAAAGGGACAAAAAGGGGAGGAAGGATGGAGGATGAGGGATGGAAGGAAAGACGAAGGCTGAAGGAGGAGAGCGAATGATTTAAGTAAGAAGAAGAAAAGCAGGATTTAAAGGCAGGACGGACAGAGGTCACAAAAATGGAGGCAGGAAAGCAAGACGGAGGAGAAAGGAGAGAGGGAGAAGTTATGGAAGAAAAGATGAGAAACATGGCTGGAGGAAAGGAAGGAAGGAAGGAAAGGACTGAAGGGAAGAGAAGTGGAAAATGGCTGCAAAGAAAGCATAGAGTCTGAAAGGAAAGAAAGGAGGGAGGGGATGGAAGAGAGGGAAGGAAAGATGGAGTGAGGGGGGAAAGAAAACAACCTTTTGAAGGAGCGTTCGCCTCTTTTCATCGTCCTGCTGTCAGATTCGCTCACAAGGCTGCCAATCAAAGCAGGCAGCCAATAAGGCACCTGGTGTTCCAGAGAGGAAACAGGTGAAGCTGAAAGCTGCAGGTAGAAAACAATGAACGCTTTGCTCCAGTCAGAAATGAGCATCTGCCTGCAGAAAGTGGGTTTTTGTCTTCCTCTTTTTTTCCTGGGAGACATATTTAGAAGAGCCTTTAACCAAATGTTCAAGCTGTGGCTCCAATAAGCGATTTTAAAGCCCTCGATTCAAGTGTTCAAACAGAGGAGGGGAGCATCTGCTCTGCAGCCTCTTATGTTCACATAGAGAACGCTGCAGGTCTCTGGTCCCAGACCCCAGACCTACGACAGGTGTCCGGGTCTCGGGTCTCTGGTCCCAGACCTACGACAGGTCTCCGGGTCTTGGGTCCCAGACCTACGACAGGTCGACAGGTCTCTGGTCCCAGACCTACGACAGGTGTCCGGGTCTCTGGTCTCTGGTCCCAGACCTACGACAGGTGTCCGGGTCTCTGGTCTCGGGTCCCAGACCTACGACAGGTGTCCGGGTCTCTGGTCTCGGGTCCCAGACCTACAACAGGTCTCCGGGTCTCGGGTCTCGGGTCCCAGACCTACAACAGGTCTCCGGGTCTCGGGTCTCGGGTCCCAGACCTACGACAGGTCTCCGGGTCTCGGGTCTCGGGTCCCAGACCTACGACAGGTCGACAGGTCTCTGGTCCCAGACCTACGACAGGTCGACAGGTCTCTGGTCCCAGACCTACGACAGGTCGACAGGTCTCTGGTCCCAGACCTACGACAGGTCGACAGGTCTCTGGTCTCTGGTCCCAGGCCTACGACAGGTCGACAGGTCTCTGGTCCCAGACCTACGACAGGTCGACAGGTCTCTGGTCCCAGACCTACGACAGGTCGACAGGTCTCTGGTCCCAGACCTACGACAGGTCGACAGGTCTCTGGTCCCAGACCTACGACAGGTCGACAGGTCTCTGGTCCCAGACCTACGACAGGTCGACAGGTCTCTGGTCTCTGGTCCCAGGCCTACGACAGGTCGACAGGTCTCTGGTCTCTGGTCCCAGGCCTACAACAGGTCGACAGGTCTCTGGTCTCTGGTCCCAGACCTACGACAGGTCTCTGGTCCCAGGCCTACAACAGGTCGACAGGTCTCTGGTCCCAGACCTACGACAGGTCTCTGGTCTCTGGTCCCAGACCTACGACAGGTCTCTGGGTCTTTGGACATCAGCGATGTGGTTCTGGTAACCCTTCACAGTAAACACCATCCTTTGGAGCAGCTGTGGAGGCTCTTCCTGCCCCTGTGATTAAAGCCTCACGCTTTCCCTGAAGGCTGCAACAACACCATCAACCACATCCTTGAAGATTGTCCAGCCGCCATGTTGACAGCTTGTTGGTCCACCATCACAGCTGAGCCAGATGGTAAAAAGGTGACAAAAAAGGCGCCAGAGGGGATCATGTGCGGATTTCTATGTTTCTACCCGTAACAACACAATATTCATACCCATCTGTCCACCTGTGGTGAAGGAACTTTAGTCACATGAGTCCATCTTGTAACTAAACACCAACCTGGATGCTGTCAGGAGGAGGAGCTTACATTTACATACAAACAGGTACTACAGCATCCATCCAGTAATTCTGCAGCTGTGGTCTAATTATGGCTCCTCCTCCACCTCCATCCACAAAAACTCTACATGTTATCAAGGTTTAGTTTGAAAGTGTGTCAGATTGTCTAAAGATAAACCTAGAAGTGTGTTTATTCTGGGGAAGCAGACAACACCACACAAAAACTGGCATCTCTAAGAGAGTATCTCCAGAGGTTAGTCCAGCTCAGTCTCCCCATCATGTCATGTGACCATAAACCAGCAGTCCCCTGATAGGCTGACCCTCATCATGTGATCCTGGATCCCCCTAGAATCTGGATCACATTCATTATTAGTCTGATAATTATTCTAGAAAAACTAGATTTCACGGATGGTGGTTTTCTTCAGGATCTAGATCAGGAAGCGTTGGAGATAAATTTGACCCAACACTGAATCTGATCTCAGGTCAGTCTGGATCATTATAATTATTTATCTCACAGTAGTGGATTTTCTGTGAGCCCTATAAATAAACCAGATCCAGAGTATGACCTGGATCCAGATCAGACTCTGATGTGTTCTAGATCTTATGGTGATGTCATTGTGTTATTTTTGTCCAATCATTGTTGACGTTATCCAGAAAGTTAGAAGATAAAATCTGGTAATTGTTCCATAATAAAGAATCCTTTAAAACATTCTGGATCCAGATGATGATCCGGATCAACACCAGAACCTGATGGACTGGTCCTTGGACCGTATCCTACCTCTATGAAACATTTCATCTGAATCCATGTGGAACTTTTTGATTAAAAAAACATGACCTCGGAGGTCATTTGGAAACATTTACATGATTTTCATCGAACCAAATAATTTGTCCGTTTTTAAGGTGGCGCTATGAAGCTTTGTTTCCTTTAGTAATACATACTTAGTATTAAGTTAAGTATTACTATGACTCATCGTAGCTTCTCTCATTGAGCTATTTTAATGATGACAATTTTGTCCTCTACTATTTGATTCTACAACTACTACTATACTTAAAGCCTCACTGATACTGCTATTAATACATACTCAGTAATATTAGCATCAAGCATTAGCATCAAGACATTCATCACTTCCTTCTGAACCCTCTGGTTCCAGGAGGTCTGCCCTCTCATGGACCCCTACCCGTCTTCCTGTCACTGTATTTCTTGTCTCCACTACAAAAAGCTGCTGTCCTGGTGTTTGCACAAGGCTTCTAAAGGGAGAACAGAAATCAATACCTGCAAGGTTATTCCTCCTGTGTGCTGTCAGACAGCCGGATCAACCCCACCAGGAGGTGACGGAGGAGAAAACACTAAGACAGCTGAAATGACTCCCAAAAAGCATAAGAAGTGATGGAGAAAATAATTTTAAAAAGCAGACGGAGAGAAAAGGTTTATGTGGATTTTGTGTGTGTCTGATTTGCTGCATTATTCAGCAGCCTGTCGAAGGGCGAGGAGGGAGGAGGAGACGACAGGAGAACAGCTCCAGGTGCTTCAGTGCATTTGTAGAGTTAATGTGAGGCTGGGGCCACAGCAGCTGACTGTATGGAGGCTGACACCAGGGCTGGATGCAGGTATGCTAATAAAGTGGATCTCCTGCAGATTCAATTTCTCTGGTTATTGAATCAGGACGGCAGCAGCGTTTCCAGAGGACCTGATGCTCGTCATCCTCGACACCCTGTTTGATTAGTGTCACTATTATTACAACATAAAAGCTACGACACGCGGCTCATGTTTTATATGCTGCTCCTCTCTGGAGGTCTTTCACTCCACTGGAGGATGTTTGGCTCAGTTTGGTGAAAACACTCTTAAACTCAACATGGCGGCAAAATTCTGCAATAAAATCCCTTCCCCAAAGCAGAAGCTGAGGGTTTGCTGCTTCTGCCTGGAACATATATCCAGTCTAAAGCTTTAAAGCTTTCAGTGCTCCACTACGTCTGCCGCTTCATCTGCTGAAACACTGCCGCTTCATCTGCTGAAACAGTGCCGCTTCATCTGCTGAAACACTGCCGCTTCATCTGCTGAAACACTGCCGCTTCATCTGCTGAAACACTGCCGCTTCATCTGCTTTCAGTGCTCCACTACGTCTGCCGCTTCATCTGCTGAAACACTGCCGCTTCATCTGCTGAAACACTGCCGCTTCATCTGCTGAAACACTGCCGCTTCAGCTGCTGAAACACTGCCGCTTCAGCTGCTGAAACACTGCCGCTTCATCTGCTTTCAGTGCTCCACTACGTCTGCCGCTTCATCTGCTGAAACACTGCCGCTTCATCTGCTGAAACACTGCCGCTTCATCTGCTGAAACACTGCCGCTTCATCTGCTTTCAGTGCTCCACTACGTCTGCCACTTCATCTGCTGAAACACTGCCGCTTCATCTGCTGAAACACTGCCGCTTCAGCTGCTGAAACACTGCTGCTTTGCGTATGAGTCCTAACGTCACATGTAGGACTCACACTACAACATTTCAGTGCAGTTTTAATTTTACAACAGTCGGCCATGTTGGCCCGTGTTATCATGGAGAGGCGTTCAGGTGCCGCTTCCAGGCAGGAAAGCTGCACATCCAGCAAAAACAACTTGTATGATTAAACTTTAAAGGTCTGTCTGAACAAGAGCCAAAGCTGTCAGCAGCTTGAAATTACCCAGCAGTCATTGGGGGATTCACAGTGAGAGCTGTCTGATATCAGCTGATAACATGAACAGGTGCTGAACTAGACCTGGAATCTGTGGTGGAGGCTGGATCTGGATCAGGTTTACAGCAGAGCAGCTAAAGGGTCTACAAAGAACTGGAGACGCTGGTCATTAAGGATCATTTAGAGACTGAGGAGTCAGGAAACACTTTAATATCTGATTATTGATCTGTTTATTCTGATTATTGCAAAAAGCTGACAGATTATAAAAAACCTCATTTATAATGGCGGTTGAATAATTTTGCTTCCACCTGTGTATCCAACATGTACTCAGTGTATTTACAGTATTTACTGTATACATGAAGTAAGGAGGACTCTCCCACCTAAAGCCGTCCAATCCACGACCTTCAGATTTAAATATTAACACAATCAGGACATTTTAACAGCCATCAAACTGTAACACTGAGCTTCAGTGTTAATGAAGCTACATCCCTGACAGAATGATGGGGGTTATTTTGAGTAAACTGGAGTCATGGATGGATGTGAAACGCTGATTTGGACTCAGTGTAACCTCAGCTGTAGTTTACTGTAAGCATAATGTACACAGCTTACTGTAAGTAATCTGCTGCTGATGATGTGTGTTGACCTTTAGACAGGTGGTTGTTGGATGTTCGGTGTGTTAACTTTGGCTGACAGGACCTGGTTGTCATCGCTGACTGTATCTGCTGTGTTTTCACTCACATCCACCTGCTGTGATAACTAACTAGTTCTCTTCAAACCGTTTAAATGAACGCAGCAGCCTTAGAAGTAAAAAAAAAAAAAAACACAGAAGAAACCAGGACAATAAAGAGGAAAGACAAAGGGTGATGAAAAGCGTCGCTGCAGCAGAGTCAGAGTCGGAGGAAGTCAGGGAGAAACAAAAGCTTCAGCTGCAAAGAGGAGGGGAAACAAACCCCAAACAATTATCTAAATGTTATTGGTCTCCTTCCTCCGAAGCATCTTGAGGAGTGGAGTAAACAACGGGAAAACAAAGTGTAAACTGTCTTTTGTTTAATACCAACCTGGTCATTTTCAATATGTTCAATTCCCACTGCAACACAGCCATTCATTGCTTCACAGCTCCGTTCCACTAATTACAAACAACATGAATCTGGGATGATTTGACATTTACAACAGCAATGGTGGGGATCTGTGTTTAATTAACAATATGACAAAACAAAGGTATGGGACCCATATCTGCATTCTTTATTCAAATGCAAAAACACTAAAGCCAAAGTTTTTTCCACATTTAGTCCTCAAAGGGTTGCAGCGCTGCTAACTTTTCACATCAGCGAGTTACAGTGGAAGAAACTGCAGCAGGACAAGCATCCAGTGGAAAGGAGGAAGTTTAGGTCGCAGCGGGAGGAACAGGAAGATATTCTTAGATTGAATTAGACAGTAGAGAAAGATGAGATGGGGGGGGCATTACAGGTTCATCAGGAAGCTTCCTTTTTACATGCAGATTAAAAATAAGCACTAAATTCATTCATTCATGATAAAAACTCAATTTAAGTTAGAGGTAAGAAATATTGTTTTAATATAAATATTATTTTGTTCATATATTATTTTGTTAATATATTGTTTTGTTCATATAAATACTGTTTTGTTCATATAAATATTGTTTTCATTTTACCTATTGTTCTCTTTATCCATCTGAAATGTTTTGGTGAGATCAGATGTAGGCAGTAGGGCTACATGCAAGTAGTTCAATTTATGTCTATTTTTTTATTTTCTAAATAAAAAAAAAATAGAGGTGACTGAAGTACAGTTTTTATATGGCAGCAGATATTGTAATAATTAGTCTGTCATAAAGTAAAACACTGAGGACGGTTTGGGGAGACTGTGATGGAGGGACCACTGCCCTGAGCAACAGTGAGATAAATCCTGAGCTGATGTAGCCTTGAGCAACGTGCTAAAGCCTCATCAGCTCATATGGAGCTGCTCCTCAACACACCTGAGCGCACAAGCAGGGCGTTGCTGCAAAACCTGCTGCAGAAACATTTTTTAACATGTTAACAATGGAGGTGTTTGGTCATTAAACATAACTCAACACCGTTCTGCTCTGACCTAAGGCGGCTGATGAAAATCTCTTTCATGCTCATTTGCAGGTCATACAAATGGAAAAAAAAAACTGCCCATGTTGCCTTGGTTATAAACTCACAGTACATCACACACTGCTTCATTCAAATGTGAAATCTTTGAGTCAAGCATGAGTCAGCAGACCTCTTATCAACAGCTGTAGCTTAGCATATCAGTAGCATTTTCCATCTAACACTGTCAGAGTATAATTACGGCTGAAGTCCCCCTAAAGCAAAAGAAGCTGAATCAAATAAAAACACTGGAACCTCAACTAGGACAGAGAATGGAAATAACCACAAACACAACTGCTGCATTAAAAATGCATTTTTTCTAAAGGAGTCATTTTTCCCTTTTCTCGGGGGACGTCAGGTCTGAAGGCTGGAAGGACCAGAGCAAAGCAAACTGCAGCACCCCCCCCCCCCCCCCCCCCACCCCCCCTCAGCCCACGTTTGAAGACCGTTTAGGTTTTGCTGTCTTGTCCTTCTTGACTAGTTTACTCTTTTTATTTCTCAGTCATTAAATCTGAGGATTAAGTTTCACCTCGAGCCAAAAGGAAATTGTCAGTTTGACAAGAAGAAACAATCAAAGCTTCTCAGTTTATAAGTTAAGTCATTAAGTCAAATATTACTTCAATAAAACTGTGAACCACATCTTATTCATCCACTGATGTGGAGAGTTGATGTTGAAAAAGGTCGAGGAAAAACTAGGAAGTGGAATAAAAAGTCAAACTACTATTAAAAGGTTGAGAATGAATTTTTACCCCTTTGTAAATCTGTTCATTTCACCCAATCTGCAAACAATTAACACGTCTTCACGCTTTCAAACTGCAAACAGGTGATAAATATTTATGCAGCAACAAATCACAACAAAACTTCTCTCTTTCCAAAACATCAGGTCATACAGACCCAATAACTCCCCCGTGAGCATGTGGTGAAGGAAAACTGCCTTTACGTACTAAATATTATGCACCGTTGTTTTCTATGAGGAGCTGCAGACACAAGCCGGAGACGACAGACTTCAGTTATGGTGAAAGAGTTCATAAAGCCAGCTATACATGTTTGGAAGACGAGTAAATCCATAAAGCCCAAAGCAATAAATCAGAAACCAGAAGGTAAAGGCAAATAATCCAAACCCAATAAACTTACTAGAGAAATGAAGATGGGAGGAAGACGAGGATGAGGTCTGAACGATGCAGGGATCAACAACAGACTCAGGAACAGAGGAATCACTTAGGCTGGAAACACTGGTAACAAGACACAGGTGAAAACAAGCAGACAATCACAGGAGGGACAAAGAAAGGTGATACACAGAAGTACCAGCAGGAAACAGAGATATCAAAGGAAAAGACAGGAAGTTAACTTTCAAATCAAACAGGAAAGAACAAACTAGATGCAGAACGTTGAACAGAAACCTCAGAGCAGACCTGTGAGTGTTCAGTTCAGGAGGGGCTAAAGTTAGCATCACAGTGCTAACGAGACATGGATGGAATCACTTCCTTTAGCTACAGCATCATCACATCACATCTGTGGACTCGTTTCTACTGGGATGAAGTTATCAGAAGTGATCAAATAATGGTTTCATATTAGAGGGTTTGGTGGAAAGACTATTATGTTCTGTGACTGGGTTTAGAAGCAGACAGACTAATAATGAGATGAATACAAGGCTGTCGCTTCTATGTCAGCATGAATATTAAGATATATTTTAATATTCAAATCATAGTTAAGGACTAAACCTGAATATGAGCAGCAAACTAGAACAAGATTGGGGTTCAGTATCTTTGCTCAAGGATACTTCAACTTGTAGACTTGCAGGGGCTGGGAATCAAACCACCGACCTTTCGTTCCGTGAACGACTGTTTTACCTCCTGAGCCACAGGATGATGATGCTCCTCCATCTGTATGCAAATATATGAGTTTAGCTTTGACCTCCTCCTCCTCCTCATCCCTCCTCCTCCTCCTCCTCATCCCTCCTCCTCCTCCTCCTCCCTCCCACACACATTCTTCACCTCTACTTAAGATATCACTGTTGTCATCATGAAATCTTTGCTCTAAGCCCACCAGCTTCAGCTGTGTGTTGTGTTGTGTTGTGTTGTGTTGTGTTGTGTTGTGGTGTGTTGTGCTGTGCTGTGCTGTGCTGTGCTGTGCTGTGCTGTGCTGTGCTGTGCTGTGCTGTGCTGTGGTGTGGTGTGTTGTGTTGTGTTGTGTTGTGTTGTGTTGTGTTGTGTTGTGGTGTGGTGTGTTGTGTTGTGTTGTGCTGTGCTGTGCTGTGCTGTGCTGTGCTGTGCTGTGCTGTGCTGTGCTGTGCTGTGCTGTGCTGTGCTGTGGTGTGGTGTGGTGTGGTGTGGTGTGGTGTGTTGTGTTGTGTTGTGTTGTGTTGTGTTGTGGTGTGGTGTGGTGTGGTGTGGTGTGGTGTGTTGTGTTGTGTTGTGTTGTGTTGTGGTGTGGTGTGGTGTGGTGTGGTGTGGTGTGTTGTGTTGTGTTGTGTTGTGTTGTGGTGTGGTGTGGTGTGTTGTGGTGTGGTGTGTTGTGTTGTGTTGTGTTGTGTTGTGTTGTGTTGTGGTGTGGTGTGGTGTGGTGTGGTGTGTTGTGTTGTGTTGTGGTGTGGTGTGTTGTGCTGTGCTGTGCTGTGCTGTGCTGTGCTGTGCTGTGCTGTGCTGTGGTGTGGTGTGTTGTGTTGTGTTGTGTTGTGTTGTGTTGTGTTGTGGTGTGGTGTGTTGTGTTGTGTTGTGCTGTGGTGTGTTGTGTTGTGTTGTGTTGTGTTGTGTTGTGTTGTGTTGTGTTGTGGTGTGTTGTGTTGTGTTGTGTTGTGTTGTGGTGTGGTGTGTTGTGTTGTGTTGTGCTGTGGTGTGTTGTGTTGTGTTGTGTTGTGTTGTGTTGTGTTGTGTTGTGTTGTGCTGTGCTGTGCTGTGCTGTGTTGTGTTGTGCTGTGCTGTGTTGTGTTGTGTTGTGTTGTGTTGTGTTGTGTTGTGGTGTGTTGTGGTGTGTTGTGTTGTGCTGCCTGTGTTGTGTTGTGTTGTGTTGTGTTGTGTTGTGGTGTGTTGTGTTGTGTTGTGTTGTGTTGTGTTGTGTTGTGTTGTGCTGTGTTGTGTTGTGTTGTGGTGTGTTGTGTTGTGCTGCCTGTGTTGTGTTGTGTTGTGTTGTGTTGTGTTGTGTTGTGGTGTGTTGTGGTGTGTTGTGGTGTGTTGTGTTGTGTTGTGTTGTGTTGTGGTGTGTTGTGTTGTGTTGTGGTGTGTTGTGTTGTGTTGTGTTGTGTTGTGTTGTGTTGTGTTGTGTTGTGTTGTGTTGTGTTGTGGTGTGTTGTGTTGTGTTGTGTTGTGTTGTGTTGTGTTGTGTTGTGTTGTGCTGCCTGTGTTGTGTTGTGTTGTGTTGTGTTGTGTTGTGTTGTGTTGTGCTGCCTGTGTTGCTGACCAACACTTTCCATACATGATTAGTGTTAATCATCACTGTTGATGATGACCAAGCAGTTAGGTAATAATGATGAAGATGATCTTTGTATCAGTGATGGATCCATAAAGTGATTTCTCTGGATTGGATTTTCATTCCAAATGTAGAAGAAGAAACGCAGCCTGATTTTCACCGTGGATGTGGTGAAGAATATTAAACAGTGTTACATTATTCATTCTACCCATAGGCTGTGCTTTAATACTGTAGCCAGTCCAGGTGGACTAACTCCCTGAAAGGGTTCGACCTCAGAAAGGGTCACATTTTATGAGTTTGTCATATTATTAAAATGTGAGACCTTCCAAAATACAGAGAAAGTACAAAGTCTCAGATTTCAATACTCAGGTAGCCTCAAGTCCTCATGAAATGAAAGGAGGACTTCTATTTGCTCCAAACGTGCCCTGAGCTGGACCAGACATAGCATCCATACACAGACAGAGGTCTGACACAGGCCAGTGTGATGACAGGGTTCCTGGAACCCTGGGGTATCTGAGCTGGACTATTTCATGCTTATTGGTATTAGGAACCACTTTCCACAGCTAAAGCTAGCCTGTAGCTAGTCTGCGTTTAGCAACATGTACACAGTAATGACAGGAAGCTGGGCAGGTGGCTAACATGATAAGAACAAAAGGTGAATCAGAGTTAAAAGAATCAGTCAAAAATATCACAAATGAACCAATTCTGTCAAAATCACCAGGCTAGCCGGGTGACATCGTTCCCTTCTGCAGGGGAAGTTCCAATATGGCTGCCATAGGGCGTGATTACGTCACCTGAAAACACCTAATTTATTCTGCAGGGCTGCTCAGGAGGAAAACAGGACGTAGCTTAAAAAGAACACAAAAGCTCAGTGAAATTCTCCGATGGATAAACGCTGAAAGGCAGACGGATGAAAAAACAAAAACAGCCAGAGAGACATTTACAAAGGAGGAGACGCAGAGTTGGACGACAGGGAGGAGGCAGAGGCACAATCAGCACAAAGATCTGCCAAAGGGGATTTTGTGTCATCTGTTGTCGTCACTCGATGTCTCTGCTGTCAGAGAGACTGAAGAAAGTCAGAAAGTCAGAAAGATAGAAAACCAGCCCAAAGCTGCATTTGGTAAAACGCTGGGAACACACAAAATATGATACTGACACGTTATATCGGTTATATTGTATTTTTTATAAATGTATAAAGCTATTTTAAATGATCTCATAATAATAAAGCATCACGTTCTGTTGCCTAACTTTCTATATTCTCACTGAGGCGCTGCCCTCCAGCCACCAGACTGTGTGAATTATTTA
Organism: Chaunax sp. Z400; assembly: GCA_037577475.1. Classification (NCBI taxonomy): domain Eukaryota; kingdom Metazoa; phylum Chordata; class Actinopteri; order Lophiiformes; family Chaunacidae; genus Chaunax; species Chaunax sp. Z400. The sequence continues at coordinate 24,731,631 of CM075200.1, forward strand.
CCTCACACACCCGACAATCACACTGGATCCTCTCTAATCAGGACACCAGACACGTCGTGGATACGCCCAAACTCACAAGGTCGGGTTCATCCCTTAAATAGGAGCTGTCAGCTGAGGAACCTTGAAAAGAAATAGTGAAGAGAACAATGGAAGAAGATGGGAGGCAGAGAAACGAGAGCCTTTAACACTCAGTGAAGAAGAATGTTTGATGCCCCACTGATGAATGTCCCACCTCCTTCTGTTTCTTAAATCATGTTCCTAGTATGTTTTCTGTCTTCTTCTTGTCCTAAAGTTTCTGGCAGCTTAGCTCTAGTCATCTTTCTGGGGTCCAGAACCCTTTAAAGTCTTCAGTGGACATTTATAAGTTTGTCTACTTAAAGTAAGAGCTGAGCTCAGAACAGATCCAGAGACTTTTTGGTACCACATAGAAGGTAAATAACACCAGTCACTATTGGTCCCAGTCGATACAGTCCTGACATATATTTACTGTCCATCAAGCTTCTCCTAACTGTCTACAGGTTTTTATTACAGGTTCACCTTAGTTGTTTTAGGGATTGTATTTTATTGGGCATTTAAAGCCACAGGCTGCTGTCAAAGGAGACTCTTAACTTCACACTGGACCACATTTGCAGCATTGAGGGTGGAGCTAACAGGTCTGGGACACACCCACCTGTACACTGGTTGAGCTTAATTGACTTGACTTTCATTTCTATGCCCCTCTAAACGGGGGCATATAGGGTTACCCCTGTCCCTCCGTCTGGATACATACCGGGGGGAATGGTCAATCCACACATACCTTGTAGGAACCATGAAGTTGTTCTGTTCATAAATTATTTCTTCAATTTGCTTAGTTTTGTATTTTCAGGCACATTGAAACTTGGAAGTCTGTGTTAGTTTGTTCAGATTCACCTCTAACTGAGGTTAGGCCTCATCCTTCACTACGTTTCCACATAATCCATCCAGTAGTAGTTTGTGTAACCCTGATGAACCAACCAACCAACCACCCACCCAACCAACCGACCACCCAACAAACTAACCAACCAACCACCCAACCAACCAACCAACCAACCAACCAACCTACCACCCAACCAACCAACCACCCACCCAACCAACCGACCACCCAACAGACCAACCAACCAACCACCCAAACACCCACCCACCCACCCAACCACCCACCCAACCAACCGACCACCCAACAGACCAACCAACCAACCACCCAAACACCCAACCACCCACCCACCCAACCAACCAACCAACCACCCACCCAACCAACCACCCACCCAACCGACCGACCACCCAACAGACCAACCAACCAACCACCCAACCACCCACCCAACCAACCACCCACCCAACCACCCACCCAACCAACCAACCACCCACCCAACCAACCACCCAACCACCCACCCACCCAACCAACCAACCACCCAACCAACAGAGGAACAGACACGGGTGAGAAATAACCTGGTTGACGGAGGTAATAAGTGTCAAACAGCAGACGACTGTGTGCTTTAGAGCTTTACAGCCTCCTTCTCTGGTTAAAGAAGAGCCACAAGCAGAACAGATACGATGGATCACTTTTAGGTTCACATATTTATCTGATGCTCTCATCCAGAAACCTTAGCAGGAAGAATACCAGTTTTAGAATTCACCATAAGAAAAAGACCGTTATAGAGGAGTTCATCGATCACATCAGCTGGTACTGTCACCTTTCTACATGCAACAAGAAGCAGGAAAGTCTCTGCCTGAAGGTCCTGATCAACTGTATGCAGCTGATTGATTACGTAATTAAATTACCCCCCCCAACATAGTGAACAAAGGCGTCACTGAACTGAGCAAAATGAGCAAATTACAAGGGATTTAGGTAAAACTAAAGAGATCTCCTCAACAAACGGTGCTAATCATCCCACTAGCCTGCTGGGCTGTAGGCAGATAGGGGGGCAGATAGGGGGCATCTGCACAAACTGCTTTAGGCAAAAGGCTGTGAAGAGGAAGAGGAAGAGGAAGAAGAGGAAGAGGCCGGTGAAATTGAACTACAGTTAAAACCAACAATGTCTGCAGGACGTTTTTTTTCCCCAAAGACATGAGTGAACATGGACCATCGAGCTGCTTGGTCAGGTGAGCCGTGAAGTTAACATATGTGAGGAGTACAGTAGTAATTTGGTTTTTGTGTGTATTTATATTCACTGCTGTACAGAAGCTATTTTTTATGCATTTTAAATGTCAGAGCCATTTTTCACCTCTGCTGACATAAATGCCACAAGCCAGCTGTGAGACTTTTCCCTCCACTAACGTTAATGTGAGGAACTATATGTGGGAGGAAGACGTGATTCTCAGTCTATCTGAGCTGAGATGCCTGCAGTAGGGCTGGACAAACAAACCTTTACTCTCTCTGCACTAACAAAAAGCTCATTTTAGTTGTAAAAAAAAAAAAAAGTTGTATGTTGTAAAATATGTTGTAACACCAGCAGGAAGTTGTTCACAGATCTGGGATCAGCTGGAGGAACTTGTTTTTACTCTGAACTCTTAACCTGATAACTGGACTAAAATAAAGTGATGAATAACAGCACAAAAAATAGAAAGAAGTGTCAAAAGGATCGTTAACAACAACCAGTAGAGGGCAGTAATACATCATAGTAGCATCTAGTCTGTCTTATCCAGAGAAGAAGAAGAAACAGCGCCATCAGCTGTCTGTTATGTTGTTGTTGTCACTACCACAGGATAACATACCGTAGTATTTACTGTAAATAGTACACAGTTCAGCTATTATTCGTTTTTCAGACATGCAAACTATAAAATTGTAGTAATTGTAGTAACTATTAATGTAATAGATTTTTCATTCTATTGAGGGAGTAACTGTAACATGAACAAATTTCCTCTGAGGAACAACAATAAAGTATTTCTGATTGTGATTTATTGAAGTAAAGAGGTGTTATAATTCTTATTCTGAACGAGTGAAGCGACAGTAGAGACTCTGAGGAGTCTCCAGGTTTCTGTAAATACCTGCTTCCTTTGGGCATTCAGTGTAAACTGTGTCCTGTTAGTAGCTGATAAAGCTGAAACACTTAGTGGTAATTAATCCCAGAACAAACAATAAATCATTTTACCGCCACTACCTGTGCTGTGGCATTAGAGAGAGAGCTAAACTGTATCTCCTTCCAGATGACTGTGGCTCAGAATTAAGAATGAAGTCATTACGTCACACTAAAGTATTTTTCTGTTTTGGTCTCTGATTCTGTAAGAATGCACAAAAGTTTGTAACGTCTAAAATCTTCTGGCGGTGGTTTTCTCTGACCTCCAGCACTGTGAGCATTCCAGCACTGTCTGCTGAAATGTAGAATAGTGTCATCAGCATATCCAAGAATAGTGTCATCAGCATATCCAAGAATAGAATAGTGTCATCAGCATATCCAAGAATAGAATAGTGTCATCAGCATATCCAAGAATAGAATAGTGTCATCAGCATATCCAAGAATAGAATAGTGTCATCAGCATATCCAAGAATAGAATAGTGTCATCAGCATATCCAAGAATAGAATAGTGTCATCAGCTTCTTGTTTTGAGTTCACTGAAATCAATTGAAGCTTCTTGTGAAAGTCCAAAATACTCATATTATAAGGATGAAGACGTATAGACGTGTAATGACCCATCGTATTAGATCGTATTACAACCCCTTCCTATTAGAACCAGAGTTGCACGATATTTGAAAAAAACAATGTGATCTTTTTCTTTTCTGCAGTAGAGAAAAAAATACATGATTTTCACCAAATGGCCTCAATCATTCTGTTTGGAAAGAATGAATCATTCTGAAACTTTAGTTTGTCCTGTTTCTAAATGAAGAAAGGAGCCGATCAGAGTCATTTCCTCAACAGGAAAAGACACATCAAAGATCAGCTCAGGTTTTATCTCAGATTCCCCCAAAACGGCTCCACTAAGACCAACAAGTCTGGAGAAGCACTGAGAAACATCCACTGATGCTTCAACTTGATCTGATGCCAAGGCTACAGCTGCCGTATCGAACCGAAGGCGTGACGGCAGGTCATTGTTGTCCTGCCTCTGAGCTGACAGCAGAGAAAGTAACGAAATAATGTTATTATAATATATTATAATAATAATATAATGTTACTATTGTTACTATTCAGGACAGGATGCACATTTTAACCTTCGCATAAGAAACAGTCACTTTTCCAACAGAGACATGGAAATTCATCAGTAGTGTTTTTATGATATATCATTTAAACATCACCATATTGTCTTATGGATGATGCTGCGACCTGCCTGCTGCAGCACAGATGCTGGTTTGGACACACATCACACCAGTGCTTCGTGTTCCACCGGCAGAATTACTGCTCTGACTTGAAAATGGATATCGATGCCATTGGAGACACAAAAACACACACAGGTGTAACCTTGAAAAGCCTTTTACACGAACGCTTCGTTCATTTTCTCCTCAGAAACGGGCGGATCTGGCATCACAAGGTCTAGTGGTGCATCATGGGTCCTTATCCTGCCGCATGCACTCACCATCATCATCATCAAGTTTCACCTTATTGTGGTCCAATATGAAGGCAACAGCCAAGGAGGTCATGTTTCCACCCGAGTCCAGTGATTGGTTGGCTTGTTTGTTAGCAGGATCATGTAAAAAAAAAAAAAAAATACTGGACAGTTAAGAAAAGTTGGTTGTAGGGTGGTTCATGGGCCAGGAGAGGACCAGCCAACTGTGGAGGGGGTCTGGGTAAAGGGGGCAAACAGCCCAGTCAAAGTGAAAAATGTAGAGTGGCTGCAGGGTAACAGGCAGTCGAGGCTGAGCTGACGGGATGGTTGGAAAGGAAACGAGGCGGGAGGGAGGGAGGCAGGAGAGAGGAGAGAGGAAGCAAAGGGCAAAGAGATGGAGAGAGGAAGAGGAGGAGAGGCCCAACAGTCCTCAGGTGATTCTCAGGTGATTCTCAAGTGATTCTCAGGTGTGTCTCTTTTCTTTTTCTTGACACTCATCCTCTGCTGCTCCCCGGTGCCTCGTCTCTGAGCGCTACATCAGAGGTGAGGGTTACAGGAACACCCAACAAATGTCTCCCTTCCCCCCCCCCTCTGTCCCCTTCCTCCATCCCAAACAGGCTCCGGCCACATTAATCACTGATGTAGATTTACAGCGACAGTCCGGCCCAGCCAGCCCCTGGTTAGTTCACTTCAATTCCAGAATGTTGTGCTGAATGTCCTTTTTTCTCCTCCTCCTCCTCCTCCTCTTCATCTCTTCTGCTCCACAAGCTGTTGTCTTTCAGTCCTGCTGCCTCCCTGACAGCAGGTAACAGAAGCAACAACCTGAAGTAGCTGTCAGTGTTCTGCAGCTACTTCCCCACTTTAAGAAAACAGATAGTGTCTGTTGGATGAGGTGCATAATGTGGCGTTTCAATGTGTTTCTGCATGTCATCCACTCCTCTTTCTCCTGATCCTCCTCTCTGTGTTCACCTTCAAATATGCCACGAAGGAGAAAACACCAGAAACGATGCTTCATCTCAGGAAGCCTGACGACTACAGCTGGGTGTGTTTGTTTTTTTTCTGCTTTTTGTTTTCAATGCATCCACAATAAAAACAAAAACAAATAAACAAACAAGAGTGATCACATGACTTCTACCGAGCGCTGACGGCCGACCCTCCTATCAAAGAGACATGATGATGTTGTACCTGAGACCGTCTGATTGGACCATGAGGCGAGGCTGAGAAGATTCAAACAACTGTGTTTAAATGTGACGCAGGTCTTAGCCGCCTGTTAAAGATGGCGTTAAAACCACCGTTACGTAACCAGGACACCCAGACGTCTGTCACCATGGAGACCATCATCAGTCATGTCAGCAGGCTCACATCAACCAACAGATTCAACTCGTCTCCTTTTCATCCTATGAACGTATGTCGTAAAGAGTCAGAAGATGGTTTGTCTCATGTTTTCTCCCCCTTTCCTCCCTGCCCCTCCCACTTTAGACCACGCCCTCAGAAAACACACTCCTGACACTGCAATGCATCCACCTAATGTCTGGGTCTTAACTCAGCATTGATTCCCTTTGACACGGCAGCATCACGTCTCCTCCAACCCATCACCAGCTCCTCTACCAATCCTCTTATCACATCCTTCCTTCCTGGCTCCTACTTCCTCTTAAATCCTACTTCCTTCCTCCCTACTTCATCTCCTAATTCTTCATCTGACACTGCAGGCTGGGAACACTTAGGTTCCTCTCTGCATTAGAGACACTGGTGAGTCCTGCATCACATTGGCTGAAAAAGACTGTGTGATTCTGTGGGGAAGGAACACAGGGGGAGGAGGGGGAGTCATGTCCAAGAATGATGAAACACAC
>CM075200.1:24742971-24800471 GCA_037577475.1 Chaunax sp. Z400
ACCGGCCGGTTGCGTCCTACCAGTCACGGCAGCGTGAGACCGGAGAGTAGAAATGCAGCAGCAGGCGGGATGTGAAGGGCAAAGCCGGAGACAGTTGTCTGAGACACGGCGCAACATTTTCACCTTCAGCAGAGCCAGAAGGAGACACCAGAAAAGATGTACTCACTGTTTTCAGGAGCCCGACACTCTTCTTCTCTTTTCTCTCTCCGCGTCTCCACAATCCATCCGTCCATTCCTCCGCTGGACATTTCCTGCGGCATAGAGTCTGATCGATTCTAACGTTGCGGGATAATGTCCTCGGGATCAAACGCGAACATGTCATCCCCCCCCGTCTCCACGCAAAATGCAGATAATCACGCGCACAGTTTGTTCCTCTCCTCCACTCGGCGAGGCTACATGTTGCTGACTGCTCCCTCTCTACCTCTCTACCTCTCTCACTCACTCGCTCTTTATTTTGTTAAAATTCAGTATGTACGCTCTGTCACCTAGCAACGTCTCTCCTCCCTCCCTCTCTCTCCTCATCACTTCCTCGCGACACGTGTTGAATGCTAAACTAAGTTTGCTCGTCGCGGGATGATTTTTTTTAACGTTTTTATCATTTTTCCCTTCCCTTCCCTTCCCTTTTCTTTCATCCTCCCTCCCTCCCTCCACCCCCTCCATAATTTTCTCTCCTCGTCTCACCTCATCTCCCCCTTTCATCTCCTCCGTCAACCCTGTCAGATCGGACAAGATGTCAACATGTTCTCAAAAAGCATGCAGTGAAAAAATGAACAGAAGTGAAAACATGATTGAATCTGCAGGAAAAACAAATACCAAGGATGAAGTTTAAGCTTCTGTACATTCTGTACTGAATCATCAGTTTAAGCATTAAGTCATCATCTGATTGGACACAAAGATCAATGATCTAGTTGTTCATTATCCAATAATCAACTCAGCAAACTTGGATTATTTTGGTCGTCTTTGCTTTTGAGTGATTATTATTATTATTATTTTTAGCAGCTGCAGTAAGACACCAAATATGGAGGTTTTAGCTCTTCTATGTGACTTTATATAATTACCTCAGCCAATAAGAACCCATGTTTGTTTGTTTGTCCACAAAATACCTAGAAAAGTTGTCAACAAATGTGGATTACATTTTGTGCAGTGCTGGATCTGTACCCGGATGAACAGGATGTGGATTCTGGATCACTTTTAACTGTTTTCAACATTGTGAGACAGGGTCTCATTTTGCTGATATCACGAAAAGTAATTGGATCTGGATCCTAGTCCAGATTAAACCTCTATGTGGAAGGGGGTCAGTATGTAGGGTCACGGTAACAGAGGGGGGGGGGGGGGGGGGGGGTAGAGACGTGACACTGCCCCCTATAGGCAACTGAGATAATGCAGGATCAGAGTCATTACATGGATTCTGTGAAGTTCTATCTAGACCAGAAACAGATCCAGATCCAGATCCTCCATCATGGAAAATCAGATTTATGTTGATGACTCATAAACTACTGATGATAAACACTTGATTCCACATGTAGGAGGAGCTTCACAGGGTCAACCAATCAGGTGGGGTTACTTCATTTGGCATGAGGATTGCAGTAAAGTGATGTCATCATGACATCAGCATAGTGTGCTATGCCTTGGATCCAATGATACAACAGTTGATCTGCTGACGATGATTTGAAAAAGTCATGTATTGAGCTCAAGTAAGAAGTAAGAAGTGATGATGTTTTTTTCTCGTTATAAATCTCTTATTAAATATATTAATGTGAAAAAGTGTGATTAGGAGCCTCACATTCATTAAATAGTAAATATACTGAGTTTTAAAATGACAGGTTTAATCATTTCAACTCTCTCTTTTCTCCTGTTTGCCTCCTCGTCACCTCCTTCACGTTTCTCCAGAGGAGGAGGTGTTACTCCTCCGCACTGCTGTGAAAAATTCCTGTTTCACACTCAAATTCAAATCTTCCATTTCCTCCTCTTAATTGTGGTAAAACTTCTCCTTCTCCCCGCCTCCCTCCCTCTCCTGCCCGGAGGGAGAAGGATGATAATCATCACTGGGGTCTGCTCTCCACAATCAAGTATGACACCCTTCTTTTCACATATTCCATTCAGAATGAACTCTAAACCAGAGAAAACTCTTTTACATATTAGCTCCTCTGTTGTCAAGTCAAGTCAAACTTTATTTATATAGCACATAAAAAACAAAAAAGAAACAAACACTTCCTCCAAACACTTGGCTGCTGTGGTACATGTTGTTATCTCTGCAAAAATATAGAAAAGATGAGCAGCAGTCTGTCGTTCCACCAGTCAGTCGTTCCTCCAGTCAGTCAGTCGTTCCTCCAGTCAGTCGTTCCTCCAGTCAGTCAGTCGTTCCACCAGTCAGTCGTTCCTCCAGTCAGTCAGTCGTTCCTCCAGTCAGTCAGTCGTTCCTCCAGTCAGTCGTTCACATACACACACATACACACACACATACACGTACACACATACACACACACATACACACATACACACACACATACACACACACATACACACACATACACGTACACACATACACACACACATACACACATACACACACACATACACACACACACAGACACATACACACACACACACACACACACACACACATACACACATACACACACACATACACACACACACACACACACACACACACATACACACACACATACACACACACATACACACACACATACACACACACATACACACACACATACACACACACATACACACACACACACATACACACACACATACACACACACACATACACACACACATACACACACACATACACACACACATACACACACACACATACACACACACATACACACACACATACACACACACATACACACACACATACACACACATACACACACATACACGTACACACATACACACACACATACACACATACACACACACATACACACACACACAGACACATACACACACACACACACACACACACACACACACACACACACGTACACACACACATACACACACACACACACACACACACGTACACACACACATACACATACACACACATACACACACACATACACGTACACACATACACACACACATACACACACACATACACACACACATACACACACACATACACACACATACACACACATACACGTACACACATACACATACACGTACACACATACACACACACATACACACACACATACACACACATACACACACATACACGTACACACATACACACACACATACACACATACACACACACATACACACACACACAGACACATACACACACACACACACACACACACATACACACACACATACACACACACATACACACACATACACACACACATACACACACACACACACACACACACACACACACGTACACACACACATACACACACACACACACACACACACACACACACACACACATACACACACACATACACACACACATACACACACACATACACACACACACACACACACACACACACATACACACACATACACACACACATACACACATACACACACACATACACACATACACACACACATACACACACATACACGTACACACATACACACACACATACACACATACACACACACATACACACACACACAGACACATACACACACACACACACACACACACACACACACACACGTACACACACACATACACACACACATACACACACACATACACACACACATACACACACATACACACACACATACACACACACATACACACACACATACACACACACACACACACACACACACACACACACGTACACACACACATACACACACACATACACACACACACACACACACACACACAAACACACACACACACACACACACACACACACACACGTACACACATACACGTACACACATACACACACACATACACACACACATACACACACACAGACACACACACATACACACACACATACACACACACAGACACAGACACACACACAGACACACACAGATTAACACAGTCGACATGCTAACATGACCTGATTACTTTCTTTATTCATCAGTCTTTGTCTTTATAATTATCCTTTGCTGTCATTGATTATTGGTATTTGATGGATTCATCATTTGACAAGTATGTATTTATTGTCGTATGTAAAGGGAGTTTAAATGAGTCGATACCCACACAAACAAACACACACAGCTCCCAGCTGTCTTTTTAATGACCTACAGCAGATCAATGTTAAACACAAGAGAGAAAAAGATGACTGTGTTTGTGTTTGTGTTGTGTTGGTCTGCTCTACATTAATTCAGCATTTGTGGGCAACAACTGTGAGAAAATCAGCTCCACTGCTGAAGGAACTGTGAGGATGCAACAGGCTCACATTTCAATCTCTTCCCAGTGTTGACAACAAGTCTGAAGGAGGCCAACGTTTGGAATTAAAATTTCAGCGTTTTAGTGCTGCACTGAAAACAGCAACAGACGATGAACCAACTGGAACTCCTACAGGAGACAGAAGAGGAAGCTGGAGTCTGTGTCAGACTGGCCTGTGTGCCAGAATCAGGACTTTCATTTGCTTGGTTTGGATAATGTCCATAATATGTGTGTCTGCCTTTCACTCCTCCGTCACTGACACAGTGTGTTGATGGGGAACCATCTCGGTCTGAAAATAGCCTTTCCCTCCGACCTGGACGATGGTTTCGTCATGAGGTCCTGTGGAGTTTGTGCTTCAGATGATGATGTGTAGTTAGAGGCAGAGGAAAAGGTCTTTTATTGGCTGGTCACAACAGAAGCCATTAGAGAGATGAATGATGAAAGTATGGCAGAGTGTTTTTCCTCACTGGTTCTCAACTAACCTGAAATACTTGTTTGATGCCGGTCGAGTAGTTAGTCATGAGTTTGTGGTTCAAAAATGTTTTCATAGTAAAAATTGGACTGTATTATAACCATGATTTAACAATTAAGTGTCCTATGATTGGCTGAACGTATGAGCCAATACAGAACCATCAACTTCCAATTTTAAAAAGTCAACTGAAACGATATGGTACCTTTAAAATTGGAAAAAAACACGGACAAATGTCGGGTATAGAGGGTATAGATGGTATAGGAGGGTATAGGAGGGTAAGGAGGGTAAGGAGGGTATAGGAGGGTATAGAGGGTATAGGAGGGTATATAGGGTATAGGGGGTATAGAGGGTATAGGAGGGTATAGAGGGTATAGATGGTATAGGAGGGTATAGAGGGTATAGATGGTATAGGAGGGTATAGAGGGTATAGATGGTATAGGAGGGTATAGAGGGTATAGATGGTATAGGAGGGTATAGAGGGTATAGGGGGTATAGGGGGTATAGAGGGTATAGAGGGTATAGAGGGTATAGAGGGTATAGATGGTATAGGAGGGTATAGAGGGTATAGGGGGTATAGAGGGTATAGAGGGTATAGGAGGGTATAGAGGGTATAGATGGTATAGGAGGGTATAGAGGGTATAGATGGTATAGGAGGGTATAGAGGGTATAGGGGGTATAGGGGGTATAGAGGGTATAGAGGGTATAGAGGGTATAGATGGTATAGGAGGGTATAGAGGGTATAGATGGTATAGGAGGGTATAGGAGGGTATAGATGGTATAGAGGGTATAGATGGTATAGGAGGCTATAGGAGGGTATAGAGGGTATAGATGGTATAGGAGGCTATAGGAGGGTATAGAGGGTATAGGAGGGTAAGGAGGGTATGGAGGGTATGGAGGGTATAGGGGGTATAGAGGGTATAGGAGGGTATAGAGGGTATAGAGGGTAGAGATGGTATAGGAGGGTATAGATGGTATAGGAGGTTATAGGAGGGTATAGAGGGTATAGATGGTATAGGAGGGTATAGGAGGGTATAGATGGTATAGAGGGTATAGATGGTATAGAGGGTATAGATGGTATAGAGGGTATAGATGGTATAGGAGGGTATAGAGGGTATAGATGGTATAGAGGGTATAGAGGGTATAGATGGTATAGAGGGTATAGAGGTTATAGGAGGCTATAGGAGGGTATAGAGGTTATGAGGGTATAGATGGTATAGGAGGCTATAGGAGGGTATAGAGGGTATAGGAGGGTATAGAGGGTATAGAGGGTATAGAGGGTATAGGAGGGTATAGAGGGTATAGGAGGGTATAGGAGGGTATAGAGGGTATAGATGGTATAGAGGGTATAGAGGTTATAGGAGGCTATAGGAGGGTATAGAGGGTATAGAGGTTATGAGGGTATAGATGGTATAGGAGGCTATAGGAGGGTATAGAGGGTATAGAGGGTATAGAGGATATAGGTGTGTCTTCTGTCTAATGAATAAAAGCATCACATCACCATAAGACAATCTAAAAGCTGCACATTTATCATCCTGAAAATCCAGACAGCAAAGTGAAAGTGAAAACAATCTATTTAACCAACAGTGAAATGAATTAGTTTGGAACTCTGCCACAGGAAACATGAACGCCTCGCTGGGTTTTTTATCTATATGGGGAAGCAGAGGATTTGCATTATTTCAATGCTCTGAAGACTGTAAATAATATTGATACGTGATGCAGGTAAAATTCATCATAGTGGGTTAGGGTTAGTTTTTCTCTCACTGTTTTCTTAGTATCTAAAATAGACTGAGGAAAAACATTTTTATGAAAAGAATTAATTTATTCCTAATTAAATGTCAGGGAAGGATTTTCTTTGGTTTTTCATGAACACTTTCTCTTAAGTCATCATATTCATGTTTATCTGTAAAGATTTGCTTACACAGCAGAAATAGTCACATCTGGTGTGAATTTAAACAAAAGAATAATTTGTAGTTTTATTGGCAGTAAACAGAACTACAGAAAGGAGGAAACTGAGCCTCTTCCTCTGTTAGTTAAACTGTTGAGTTTCTGGACAGTAATGTTGACTCTTCTGTTCCTGTTCCTCCATTGAGGCTGAACAATCTGTTAGTTATGGACAGAGGTGTTTGTATTTAATGCTCATTTAGTATATTTCTGTTTTCTCTGTTTTGTTAAAAAGGGCCTGAGCTGCTTTAAAACCCTCCACACGTTGTTCTAAAATTAATCATTTAGAGTACAGTAGGAATCCCTTTGGTCAGATGAGAACATAAATTTAGATCAAATCTTTTATTAAATTCAAACATACTTAATGGGATGTCAAGCAATTATTCAGAGGTTCGACATCTTTGCAAGCAGCACGTTGAATTAAAATAATAAGGGTGGTTTTATCTTCCATTGGGGTCATTCCTCTGGGTCCGGACAGAACTTGGCTGAGAAATCAGCGACAGAAAGCCAAAATAAGTTTGGGCCGAAGCCCCGGCAGATTCTCATCATCCTCCCACAATCCTTCATGATCACTTTAAACTCACCATGGGAGCAACTCCAAGAATAGCAGCTAACAGGCTGATTCACTACATCAACCAGCATGCAGCTGTGATCTATAGAGATGTAAGTAGAATGTCTGTTTACTGCTGGCTGATTTAATATTTAGCTTGTGATGAAGAGTGACTCCAGGCCTCCTCTTTTGTCTCCTCAACAGCAAGTGTTTAAAGTGACAATCTTCTTGTTCATGTCAGCTTTAATACAGCAGCTGGTGAAACACAACATCCTCCAGCCTGGACAGGGTGGACTAAAAAATACCTGAAATACTTCACTTCTGTATCAGAGGACACAATTCTATGTTTTATCCAGGGAATCTTTGGCAGCTTTGGCAAAGGAGTGTAATTCTACTTATTAGAGAGAACAGAACAGAACAGAGCTTCAGGTCAAAGGTTGGTTAACTTAACCTTTTTTATTAAGCTAATGGTTGTTTATGCTAATGTTTATTGAGATAATGGTTGTTTAAACTCGTTAGTTGTGGGCATTTAAAACACTATGCTTGAGTTATGATGCAGAACACACACACACACACACACACACACACACACACACACACACACACACACACGTCATATTGACACATTACATAAGCGTTACATAAAAGGAGAAGTTATTTTAATTAAGTTTCATCCTCACTAGTCCAAGTTGCTGAAGTCTTTTTGGGGCTTCACTGATTTGGTTCCAGGTGTATTTTGGCAAAGTGATAAATTAAATGATATTTAATGGACCTGGACTTCATATTTAATGTTGTGCAGACAGTAAATAAGGAGATAATTAAAAGATTTAAGCTGGGATTGGGTCAGAACCAACAGAAAACGGCCACTGTGCTATCTGAGTGTCAGCCTGCTTTCTGTTTCAAGTCATGTCTCTAATCCTCAGGAGATGAGAGAACAGATATTACTTTTCAAACAGTGTGAAATGACTGATGAGTTTAAAAGGTAAATAACAGAATATTTGAGGCCTGGATGTTCCAGGCTGTGAATGAAGCAGAGCTCTGCAGTGGAAATGTAGACGAACGCTCAGTAAATCTGCCTTAGATAAAAAATATAATCCATTTAGAGTCTCCACATACAGTAACTGTGTAGAATGATCTTTATTCAATACAGTCACACCCAGGAGAAAACCTGTAATACAGCCAACTTTGATTTGGACCCATGACCAGAGAGCTAAATGAGATTCCCTTCAGGCAAGAAGCGCCTCAGACTCTGCTAATGAGACGACACAGATTAGTTACTGTTGGTGGATGAAGTCCCACATCGAGAAAGGAGCATTTCTTTGTAATCGCCTAAGAAATCTAACATTTTCTTTAGTAAGTTTCAAGGATCCGAGGATCAGAAGATTTGGTGTTTGTGCTCAATGCCACAGGTTCTGCAGTTTGGCTCTAAATCTCCAGCCATCTGGTGTGAATGCCAAGGACTGTCAAACGAGGCAGATGGCTTCAACAACTCTGCAGCTTGACTGTGATGTCACCATGTGGAGGGGCTCAGAGAGCCTTTAATTAGAGAGCATGACAAGGTCCTGGAGAGAAATTCAACAGTCCTCGTTCCATTCTTAAATTCTATCACCCCTGGTCTAAAGGACATGATGCATTTAGGGTGTGTGTCGATTTGTTTTAAAGTACATGTCGTCTAATGTGCTCACTGTGGATTTTTTTTTTTAGTTTCATGTGCTGTGTGTCTGGGCAGGGCGGAGCCAGAAAAAAACTCTGGTAGAGACCCGCAGTGGTCCTGATGTACAAATCAGTGGTCCGACCTGGGTATAGGACCCAAAGACTAATGGAACCATCTAGTAGCTGGTTCCCTCTGAAGGTTCCTCAGGATGAGACTGGAGCTCAGTCTCATACAATGAAACAGTCCAGGTTCACACAGTGAAACAGTCCAGGTTCACACAGTGAAACAGTCCAGGTTCATATAGTGAAACAGTCCAGGTTCACACAGTGAAACAGTCCAGGTTCATATAGTGAAACATTCCAGGTTCATATAGTGAAACGGTCCAGGTTCACACAGTGAAACGGTCCAGGTTCACACAGTGAAACGGTCCAGGTTCACAGAGTGAAACAGTCCAGGTTCATATAGTGAAACAGTCCAGGTTCATATAGTGAAACAGTCCAGGTTCAGCTGGCTATTGTTTGTATCCCTCCTCTTCTACATCTTCTTCACACCAACTATATTTATTTTAATTTATAAATATAACAATTATAATCTATGATTTATATGTAAATTAAGAGTAGAAGGATTTGTGTGTCTGTGGGTGTAATTGAGATGTGAGATGCTTGAAAAAACAAGAGGCAGTTTGAGAATTATGCTCCGAGGAAACTCCATCAATGTCTGTCAATGAACCAATAAGGCTGCCTCTTCTTTAATGAAACTCTACCTCCCCTCCAGCGTCAGCGATGATGGATCTGATTTCCAATGAAGTCGTTGAGTCCCTGTCAGACTGGCTACAACTTTTTCTTTCTTTTTTTTTGGAATACTTGGAGAAGACGTGGTCACAGACGTGGATCTGGTCCAGAGTCTACAAAATGTACTGGTGTTGGTTTTGAATTAAACATGAGGCACACTTGATCTGTCTTGTGTTGTGAGCCGCTTCCTGTGTATTGATTTGCTTTGCTGTTGCATAATTAAGGTCTCTGCTGTTTTTCAAGTCTTAATAATCTTCATCTAACTGATTTTCTCTGCATTATCTGCATCAATAAGGATCACTGAGCTCAGTGGATGTTTAAACTGCTCATCAGTGCAGCTGCTGCATACATTTAACTAGCATAGTGTAGAGAAAGACTGATGTAACCTGATTCTGTTTTAATCTCTACCTTGTTAAAGTTCAACTTAGGCCAGAACAGAATTTATAGTTTATTTATTACTCAGTGATCTTTTCTAAACAGGATCTGTTATCTGTGATTCGGTTTATCTGTAACTGATATGGGTTTTTTTAATGGTCGTATTTATTGATTGATGCGGATGAAAAAATACAAGAAAACGCAGAAAATCCCGTTTTCTTGTGAACAACTGGTCGACAACATTCACACACGTTTACACCTTCGCTGTAATGTGAGAAAAACAAAGACCTGTTTTGTTTTCTTTTATTTTGGGGGGCATTTTGTCTTTTAATCAGAACAGCTGGAGAGAGGGAGGGGGAGACTAAGGGCTGTGGGCAGGAATCGAGCCCATGGCCACTGCGGGAGGACTGTGGCCTCTGTATCTGGGGTATGAGCTATATCCACTGCACTGGCTCCGCCCCCAAAAACCCTGACCTGTTCATTCATTGGCCTGTTGTTGGTGTCTTTTGTCAAACCTGATTAAGAATCAGTCAAAGAATCCCATGTTGAAAACATGTGTGATGATGTTGTGCGATCACAGGTCAGAGCTCCACAGACTGCTGGGCTGCCGTCTTAACCAATAGGAATGAAGGCTGATAAATACATCAACCAAGGAGGTGATGTTTATCTCATGATGCTCTGAGCATCATGAGATAAGAGTCTCAGCTCGTCTCTCTAACCTCTGTCTGCCACGTCGTTCCTGCAGAAGGAACGAAGCTCTCGTCCCTTGACGCTGCGGCTCAGGATGTTTATAGATCTGAGGGGAGGGCATAGAGCTGAAGTCCTACTGTAATGGAATCACTGGCTGCCTCTGTGGAATAATGATCCCAATTAGTGTTGAACTTAGTGAGGGAGCTGCTGCTCTGAGCCGGATGCTGCAGACTCCAGCGACCAAACATGATGCTTCACTCAAAATGACTTCAAACCATTTCCGGTACCTCTTAATTCTGTGTTTACAGCCTGCTGGTTGATCAGTAAAGACTGTCCACCAGTATGAGACATGTTTCCTTTCCTTGGTATCATCAAAAATCAAACACAGCATTGAAACATCTTCTCGCTGCCGCCTGGAGCTGAAATCCAACCAGTCAGGTTCACAAATATGTGGAGATCTACTGACAGCAGAGCGGCTTGTTTCACAGATGTACCACAGTGTTATGCTGAGTCATCAACTTTAAATCCCCACCATGGGAGCATTTCACGGAATAAAGACAGAAAGACTTTTTAAAGTTGTCTCTGTTAAATTCAATTCTGTTAAATGCATGTTTGAGTTCACGTTTCAAAGTAAGAAAAAAAGCTTAGAATTCCTAAAATATCCAAAGGCTCCTTTTCTCTCCAGACGTGTTCAGAAAGTTTGGTGAAAAATATGTTGAACAGTTTGAGTTAAGCTTCAGAAGCCAATCGTAACGGTCAACACAGGAAACACCTTCATCTATACGAGCATCTAGGATGACAGCGGCAAAATAAAACCAACATACATCGAAATCGACAATTAATGCAGAGCTCAGAGCCTAAAATGGTTTTTTTCCCATTAGAATTGATCATTGATGATGGATCAGACCAGTCATCTGTCTAATCCATCATGCTAATGATCCATAGCTGCTCAGGAAGGTTGCTAGTATCTTGTTCCAAACGTGTCCTTGTCAGTGCATTGACTGCTTTCCTGCTCTGTCATGATGTTAGCTCCTAATTCACAGTTTATTCATGTAGGAAAGTCATGTAAGACAACCTCTGGTTTACAATCACTTCACTTTACATCACTTAAAAATATAAGAACACAGTTATTCTGAGATCAAACTGCACTTTTATCGGTGTAATCGCTGTGACATGATTAAGAAACCAGGCACACTATGGTGGAGCGATAAAACACAATGAACTGTAAAAGAAACTAAAGGACAGCATGAAATAGACTGAAGCATAGACGTCTCTGTCTATGTCAAGACTCCATCCAAACTGGGTTGAACAATCAGAGCTTGTCATATTTTAATGACTTGCATGTTGAGTTGCATCTGTTTGGTTTGGTTGTTAAAGCCGCCGCCAGAGCCGCAACTTTTCATCCATATGTCTTGTTGATTGGTGGGTTTTAAGCAGGATTTGGCAAAAACTCCAGGATGGATTTCCAGGACAGTTGGTGGAAAGGATGGATCAGAACCAGGAAGCAGCAGATGCTCATAATCTTCAGAACTTTCCTTAACAATGTGAGAGAGGACCGATTTCCTCTAAAAGATCATTATTGGTCCAAATATCACATCTGTTGGATCTGATATTTATCACCGCCACCAATGATGTCATGTTTTCACCCATTTCTTCTTTTGTTTGCTTGTTAGCAGGATTATGCAAAACTATGAGACGGAGCCACAGGCCAGGAAAACACCCAGGAAATGTTGGAGGTGGATTTGGGAATTTTTTGCTTTTGCTTTCTTTAACATTTTTTTGCCACTTTCTTTAACATTTCTCTAATTATACTAAAACTACTGAACAGAATCACTTGCAGATGTCTGTTAAATTATCATATCTATATCTTTCACTGGAACTTTTTAAATTAAGCATTAGTTTGTTGACACTGAATGACAGTGTGTGATTTTGAAATGTGGGCTGTCCTCCAGCAGCAGCAGTCTCTGTTCAGACGGTATAAGCAGACCTTCTGTCTCCTGAACTTCACTGCTAACAGCTACTGGCTGCTTTTTAACATCATACATGACCAAAACGTCACACGCCATCCTGTCCCATAAAGACGCTGAATCAGCACCGTTACTAACGAACGACCCCTCCATTAGTAACGTTAAGGAGCAACAGTCCCTCCTACAAAAGGCTGTGTGAACAGGACTTAAGGTAAAGAATGAATATTCATTTAATCAACAAACCATGACAGTTAATGATTAAATACAACACAACCTGGTTTGTGAGGCTAATGGAGGGAGAGACTCATCTTTAATCAGACTAAACCATAACACGTGTGACGTTAAAGAGGCAGGAGGATGAGAGGCGTTTGTTTTATTCCATCACTCATCTCGTCTCCTTCACATTAAAACGCTCCACAGCCCAACAAGCTCTCCCACGTTTACTCAGGCTTAATGGACAGAAAGTGTGTTTCTACGTGTGCAGTGTGTGTTTGCTTTGCTGTGATGATGAACAGACGCCTGACTTACCTTCTAAAAGCTAAATCCTTAAAAGGTGAAGTTACAGCTTTTCAGTGATCCTCAGACGACCTGAGATGAACTCAGAACAGCTGCTGCTGCTATGATTAAATGTAAAAACGTCTTCTGCTCTGTAGAATAATGAAGTGTTCAGATACTCGAACACATGAATCAGAAGTATGTTCAGTACAATATGACGGGATTTTACATCCTTTACCTCTAACGATGTTTTGGAGACTCTCATTGGAGGAGACTCTTCATTTCATCCTTTTGCATCCAGTGTACATATGACAAACGTTGATTTAAGAAACAGTTTATGTCCTGAACAAATCATTAGAGCACCTGAATAATCCTACACACCTGTTGAGCTCACCTGACCCAGGCCACGCCCCTCCACAACCTTTCTGGACATCGGTTCTCTAGTTTTGGCGTTATTAGGGAAAGTGGATTTGTCCCTTCATCAGCACCTTTGTTTTGGTTCTTTTCTGTAGTTTCTGGATAAACCTGCTAACAAACCAGAGACGGGCGACAATGTTAACTCCTAAGCAGCTGGAGGAAGTGATCACACAACATTTCCTGTCCACTCAGAGGGGCTGTCTGGTCGCACATTTTTGTAATCCTGAACAAACCCTGACTTAAAAGAACAGAATAATTGACCCTCAGCAGATCACAAACCTCCACCAAGGCTGGAGAATCTACACGACTGAAGGACCATAAAGCAGCTAAACAAAGATCCTCTGGATTATCTGGATCTGCACTCATCAATATCAACACCACTAATATACTGGATTCATTTACACTAATGGATTATTTCCTAAGAAAATATCTTAAAACATCAAAAAGAAAATCCTGGATCTGAAACAAAAGTTAATGGGTGGTTTGAGAATTTAGATTCATTCTGCAGCTTCGGTTTAATTATTTTTTTAAATCACATTTATTTATAGAACACTTTTCAAAACCTTCACAAAGGCAGTAAAATAATACAACCAGTGGACAGAAAGGTTAAAAACTATTAAAAATATACATATTGATAAGAGGAGCTCATGTAAAATCAGACTCTGATAAAATGATGTTCTATGAAGGGACTGAAGGCAGATCAGCGACTCAGCAGACCTGATTTCCTCAGGCAGATAGTTCCAGAGCCTCAGGGCCCCGACTGCAAACACTCTGTCCCCCTTTAGGCTTCAGGCAGGGCCCTGGATCAGATAATAGACCTGTCCGAGGACCTCAGGGTACGTGCTGGTGTGTAAGGGACTAAAAGGTCAGATCTATACAGGAGAGAGGCCATGAAGGGAAATCTTAAAATCTATCCTGAAACATACTGGGAGCCAGTGGGAGGAGGCTAAGACTGGAGTGATGTCATCACAGATGTTCTGGAGTCATTCAACTGACTTTTTGTTCAGGCAGGTGTGACAGGGTGTGACACGGTGTGACAGGGCGTGACAGGGTGTGACAGGGTGTGACAGGGTGTGACAGGGCATGACAGGGTGTGACAGGGTGTGACACGGTGTGACAGGGCGTGACATGGTGTGACACGGTGTGACAGGGCATGACAGGGTGTGACACGGTGTGACAGGGCGTGACACGGTGTGACAGAGCGTGACAGGGCGTGACACGGTGTGACAGGGCGTGACACGGTGTGACAGGGCGTGACACAGTGTGACAGGGTGTGACACGGTGTGACACAGTGTGACACAGTGTGACAGGGTGTGACACGGTGTGACAGGGTGTGACACAGTGTGACAGGGTGTGACACGGTGTGACACAGTGTGACACAGTGTGACAGGGTGTGACACAGTGTGACAGGGTGTGACAGGGTGTGACACGGTGTGACACAGTGTGACAGGGTGTGACACGGTGTGACACGGTGTGACAGGGTGTGACAGGGTGTGACACAGTGTGACACGGTGTGACAGGGTGTGACACAGTGTGACAGGGTGTGACACGGTGTGACACGGTGTGACAGGGTGTGACAGGGTGTGACACAGTGTGACACTGAGCAGGATGACGCCATAGAACCATCAGATGACATGATTACAGTTTCATGTCAACCGAACAACCATCATCCGAGGCTGACGGAGCGTTTGACACGTCGTAATGGCAGAAACATCACTTCTCTTCTTTCCAGCTGGCAGAGCCGCCAGTGAAAATGTAATTTTAACAAACCTCCCAATCTGAGATGAGCCAGTGATAAGAGGGGAAAAGCTGTTTTCTATGATCCTCATTCAGGAGCAGGAATCCTGGCTCCTGTTCAGACGCTCAGATGGTCTGTGATAACAAAGCAAACGTGTTCAAATCCCTGCTGTGAGCCGAGTTTGTGAATCACAAACAGACAGATGGGAGATGCTGACAAGTTGTAGCTGAAGACGAGGACAGACAGACAGACAGGCAGACAGGCAGGCAGCAGAGACAGACAGACAGACAGGCAGCAGAGACAGACAGACGGACAGACAGACAGACAGGCAGCAGAGACAGACAGACAGGCAGACAGGCAGACAGGCAGCAGAGACAGACAGACAGACAGACAGACAGACAGGCAGCAGAGACAGACAGACGGACAGACAGACAGACAGGCAGCAGAGAGAGACAGACAGACAGACAGACAGACAGGCAGCAGAGACAGACAGACGGACAGACAGACGGACAGACAGCCAGCAGAACAGACAGACGGACAGACAGGCAGCAGAGACAGACAGACGGACAGACAGGCAGCAGAGACAGACAGACAGACAGGCAGCAGAGACAGACAGAGACAGACAGCAGAGACAGACAGACAGGCAGCAGAGACAGACAGACAGACAGACAGACAGCAGAGACAGACAGACAGATAGACAGACAGACGGACAGACGGACAGACAGGCAGCAGAGACAGACAGACAGACAGACAGACAGACAGAGACAGGAAGACGTTAACGGGCAGGAAGGGAAACCTGCAAAGTGATGGAGCAGTGGGGGGAGGCGCACATTTTGACAGACTGAAAGAGACAGGCAGGCAGGCAGACAGACAGCTGCGAAGGTCGTCAGGTTCGCCTACAGTGAGAAGGCATCGCCCCGGCAACAGACAACCCATCAGTCATTGTCAGAGCGCAGAGTTCATTCAGTCGATCTCTGTTGTCCCCAGGGGATCATTAGAGAGACACACGAGCAGAGAGGACGGAGGGACAGGCGGAGGTACGGTGACTCCACATACAACCTCCTGCTGTCACCACCAGGAACGCCATGGTGGCGTCGTCATAGCAACGGATGTTCAAAAATACCAGTCCAACGTCTTTATAAGGGGGAGCTGTGGTGATCCATCGACACAATGAGGATATCAGATCAAACATCAGCTGCTGTTACCAATAACATCTGATGTCACCACTGTAATAATATCATAGTTTTCCTGTCAGACGTGCTGAATATGGTTAACAAGAAAGCAATTAATAGAGCAAGGATTAAAAGATTAAATCAGTTAAAAACTTTTACTTTTGTTACATGTTCCCTTTCTTTTCTGTAATATAGTGGGAGTCAGTCTTTCAGAGCACAGAGCATGTATGTATGTATGTATGTATGTATGTATGTCTCATTATAGCAATCATGCAATCATAGGCTAACTCTAGCTAATGCCAAAGCTCATTCATAGTCTTTACATTAAAAATAGCATTTTCAAATTTAAAACCCTGATAATGTCTTTGGATAAAGTTTCATTGCTCTATTATTAACAAAGAACAATCAGTTATATGACCAGGCTTGATTAGATGCTGCTCAGTAGCAGAATCCTGTTGCTAACATGCTCCTCAGCAACAGGAACAGCAGCTCCTAAAATCTGTCAAACAATGAAAACCAGTTTGTGGTTTTCTTTCCTTCCTCAGAGAATGAAGAAGAGATGTGACCTGTTGGCCATCTGTGACATCATCACAGGTCGATTAATGATGTCAGAGTAAGTGAAATGTGTGCAGATTGAGCTTGTAGATCTGAGCCAATCAGAAAAGAGTCTTAATGATGGTGAAGTAAAGGTTTTACTGGTTAAACTCCAGTCCTACCATAAATCAGCTGGTTTAACTGTATGTTAAAAATACTGAGCTGCAAACCCTCTAATATTATAAAAAGCATAAAGTTACGTTTCCTTTAGGAGTAAAAGGTTGCATCATTTCATTTTTTAAGACCTGGATTTCTTCATTTTCCTACTTTTATAAAAAAAAAAAACAGGAACTGTTTCTATTTTGGTGCTTTAATAACATTTGTTGAGGTTATCTGACAGACTTCCAGTCAAACATCATCATGAACCAATCAGAGAGGTCAGCAGGTTAATGTGGGATCTGTCAGACGAGACGAGTCGATGACATCGACAACCACGATGAACAAACCGTCTATAAATGCATCATGTGACCTCTGACCCCGCCGCCTGTGGGAGTCTGACACATCTTAATGCAGCGTGGAGATGTAATCCTTCTCATTAGCATGCTGCTAACACACACTGTAAGTAGTAGTGACACACACTGAAACACCAGCAGACGGAACGCAGCAGCTGTCAGCCTGCAGCAGCACACGGTGTCCATGTTTACTGCTGCCACACAGATAAAACACGCAGCTATGATAGCAGCTCGTTGATGAGCGACACGCTCCTCTCCTGCTCCTCAGGCCTCCTATGAAGGGAAAAATAAACAATGCATGGATGCCTCTGGGAGTTCCATCTGCACAATAGACCGGAAACATCTTCTCATTGCATTCGCCGCCTGCTTTAACGGGCAATTTACTTTGAATGGTTTTCTGTGTGACACTCCTGTGGGTGGGTTTACAGGAGGCGTGGCCTAATGATGCACCGCGATACTGAGGCAGCAGGACGATATCGACCAAATCTAAAGATGGAAAAATACTAAACTAAATGAAAAAATTCTTAAGGCCTGTTTGATTTTTCTGTGGAACTTTTGTCAGAGTCAATAAAACTTTTTCAAATACAAATGCAAATGTTTTTTGCAATAATAATAAAAGATAATAAAAAAAAGTCAGTCAGTTTTCTGTCATTTTACAAACTAAACATTTATCAGATTGATCCGAAAACAAATCAGCAGATAAATCCACTATAATAACTAGAAGGCCAGTAAAACTCATTCATCCATCAAGACCCAACAGTTCAGTCAAAACATCTAAATTCAAATTAACTTAACAATTTTCATGAAAATCCATCAAGTACTTTACACACGCGATGTGTCAAAGAACATGATTCCTGACATGCAGGAGGGTGTCATCATGTCCGTCCTCGTCTGGCTACACCCCCCCCCCAAAGCAGCTCCGTGAGGACTTGGTGTTTGTTACGCCTGGTCAGTTCTCTCCATTATCACCGCCGCCACCTCGTTAATCATGATTAACATTCTGCTGGAAGCCATTCATTAGCGGCTACCTCCCAAACACCTGTGGTTCTGGACCCCCGACATCTCCATCAATTCCTGCTGGCTAACAGAGAGGATGAGAACTAATCACAACTGTTTCATTGCTTAAAAGAGGCAGAGGAGCATCAGTGATGTCGTCTGTTCTCGTCTGGGAAAATAAACCAAACCCCAGAATTCATCACTGTTTTACAGAGATGTGAAGCAGTGATCTGGAATTTAAATCTAAATAATGACATGAAACCAACATTTTCCAACAAACAGAGTTTTGTTTGGTTGCCCTGGTCGTCTTCTACTGAGGAGGTGATGTTTTCTCCTGCTTCTGCTGACTGTCAGGAGGATAAAGCTGTAAATTCAACACAAGCATCTCCTCTTTCAAATGTGGTGTTAATGACTGATGATGTTCACGTCACCAAAAACTTAGCACGTCCAGAGATAAACCGGCGGCGGCGCTAAAGGCTAATTTAATGCTCACAACAGAATAAGAGTAAACAGATGACATCACTAATGAGCGCCAGTCAAACAGTACATGGTAGAAAACGATGTGGAAACAGAGATGAGATATGACACGTGTTTCATCCTGTTCTATACAGAAGAGTGGAAACCAGTCTAACCAGTATAACTGGTATAACTAGAGGTTAGCTCAAATAAGAGCAATCAGGTGATTACATGTAGGACTGTTCAGCCTTCATCCTTCAAAGAACCAGAACTGAAAAGGAGAACCAGAACCAGAACCAGAATCGGAATCAGAACCAGAACTGAAAAGCAGAACCAGAATCAGAGTCAGAATCATTCAAATCCAAATGAGGCCTCAAACCTAAAACTTTATCAATATTTTAATTGATCTTTTAGCGACACAAGCTAAATACATGTGGAAGTTTATCCTTAAAACTGTGGCTGCAACTGAATATTAGATAATAGCCGACAAAATGAGAAGCCAAGGCCTTTATTACAGCATCCAGAACACATGCTGGCATCCATCCTTCCATCCATCCATCTTTAATCCATCTTTAATGCTTCTTGTCTGGACCACAGTGGCAGCAGGGTGAGCAGAGCAGCAGCCTTTACCCCTGCAGCCTCCATCAGCTCCTCCACCTAATCCATAATACAACACATACAATAAACAGCATCAACACGCTGACAGCACTGATACGTTCAGAGCTGAGCGATTGTGCAGCGGTTTGCACATCTCTAACAAAAAGAACACGTTCCTGACAATAAAGCCGCTTTTTCTAAAACTAACTCTCCTCATGTTGTTCACAAGAGGATAACATCTCTCATTAGTGGTGCATCCCAGAGCCCATTATTACATCTGCTGGCCAAACCCAATGAGACATATCCCAGTTCATAGCCCAGTTTAATCTGGGGAAGATAAAAGCAGATAAACTGCTGATGTGAGAACGACACGCATCCCATACATAACAGGTCTGCAGCCTCTGGAGGATCTGAGCCAGAAATAAAAAGTTCTGTTTACGACAAGTTCAAGGATACGAGATCCTACGACCTCCTGACCTCTGCAACAACAACCTGCAGAGAGTCATGTCATGACATCATCACCTGGTTGTGATCATTTCAGCTAATGATGATTACAGACCAACACACAGATACTGATTCATACATGTAGGTGTTCAGTGTCAAGTCTTTGAAAGTCTTGAATCTTAAATATGTATTTTCTACTTCCTCAGTTCCACATCTGTTGCCTTCAGCTTCGCCAACCTTGAACTGACAATCAATAAAGTCACATTTTCAAAAGAGGAAACTCATAATTCCAAATTAAAATGCAGTGAAAAGGTTGTTTGTCATTTTGCTACATGACAGAATAAACTTCCTGCTTCGTCTTTTTTCTTTTTTTGATGCAACATACTTTTTAGCCTCAGAGATAAAAACATTTTCTAGTGATTTTAGAGTTTTTGTTGCAGATGCTTCACATTAATATACAGCTTTAACATAATGTGACATAAAACATTATTTAAAGCCACAGTTATGAGGAAAATCAGATCCAACAGGTTAACAGGACCAAAAGGAAAGCAGCTGATTTATACACTGCATCCCTGTGTTGAAGGAAACCTCCAGCATGTACAGGGGGGGGGTGCTGTAATGCGTGCAGCTGCCCCGGGCCCTGAGCCTACAGGAACAAACATCATCACTCCATTCAACAAGCAGGACTAATGAAGAGCTTCACTGCAGAGGAAGACATCTGCCGTTTGAATTAGTTTGAGCGTTTTGCCCATTTTGCACACATTTGTAAATCTGTGTTGAACAAGCGCACAACAACATGGTAACACTGGATTCAGTCTAACACAATCACTGGAACTAATGTTGGCACTGTAGGTTTCTGCTCATTTTGTAGTGACAACATTGTCCTTAAAGGTCTAGTTATAGGTTTCGGCATAAAAACACTTGGCTAAGGTCAGGAAAATATCCAACATGGCTGTAAAATCTCCTGACCAGTACCTGAAAAAATCTGCTGCTGGCGTCACAAACACTGCAACAGGATGTGGTAACGGTGGTAAGAGAAGGCGGTTTAGTCGACACAAAGACAGCTGCAAACTGTGGGTGAAAATGCTTCTGAACATTTGGTACAAACATGGCTGGAAACTGTCCAGATGTATTATTGAAATCATCCTCTTTCGTCAAAACAAGCACAGCTGGAAAATCTGCAAGGGGGGGTGAGGGGGCTCCAAAACAGCCACTGTTAGTGCCACAGAGATGGCAACAAAATGTCCAAACAGCTGGTGGGTTGGTTTGTTAGCTGGTTAGTTGGTTAGCTGGTTGATTGGTGGGTTGGTTGGCTGGTTGGTTAGCTGGGGGTTTGGTTAGTTGGTTAGCTGGTTGGTTAGCTGGGGGTTTGGTTAGTTGGTTAGCTGGTTGGTTAGCTGGGGGTTTGGTTAGTTGGTTAGCTGGTTGGTTGGTTGGTTGGTTGGTTGGTTGGCTGGCTGGTGGGTTGGTTGGGGGTGGGTTGGTTGGTTGGCTGGTTGGTTGGTTAGTTGGTTAGCTGGTTGGTTGGTGGGTTGGTTGGTTGGTTGGTTAGTTGGTTAGCTGGTTGGTTGGTTGGTTGGTTGGTTGGAGGGGTGGGTTGGTTGGTTGGTTGGTTGGGGGGTGGGGGGTTGGCTGGTTGGTTGGGGGGTGGGGGGTTGGCTGGTTAGTTGGTTAGCTGGTTGGTTGGTTGGTCGGCTGGTTGGTTGGTTAGCTGGTTGGTTGGTTGGTTGGTTGGTTGGTTGGTTGGTTGGTTGGTTGGTCGGCTGGTTGGTTAGGTGGTTGGTTGGTTGGTCGGCTGGTTGGTTTGTTAGTTGGTTAGCTGGTTGGTTGGTGGGCGTGGTCTCAAACACTTGTCCACTTGCTTGGCAGCCATCCTGCCAAGGACTCACACCAGAAAACTCTTCCATCCCCCAATGAGAAATTCAGCTCACATCCATGTAACCAAAACACGATTTAACTAACATATCTGAGGTTTACAGGACTAACATTCAATTCTGGTGGCTATAACCTCTTGGTAAAGGTTTGGTAAAGGAACTGGTCCCTATTTAGATGATCTAAAGTTCATTTAGGTTGTGTTAAGTTAGATGGACCAAAATCTGGGTACAAGACACAAAGGGTTTTAGTGTCTTCATTATTCATCGGTGTGTTTTGGCTGTAAAATGAATCAAACCAATCAGAGCGTCCCTTTAACAGCCAGGTGGGTCTACAGCTGGACCATTGCTATTCAACCAGCGTCACTGGTCTCACACAGAAACACAGATCATTTTAAGTCTGTAAACAAACAGCTGATGCTGTTGTTTATCTGTTTATCAGTGGTGGTGTAGTCTGGAACCTTCCAGCTCACTGTTTCTTCTCCCGGCTGTATTTCCTGAGCAGCTGTGGAGGGGAGTCGTGCTCAGAGCTCAGACATTTTACATATTTGTCTTGACCAGCTCCTGACATCTAGAAACATTTGACCGCAGGGCTTCTTAAAATAAAAGATGACATTTTGGCCAATTTAGGTGAAGTGCAGACTGAATCTGACAGGATGTCAGTCCGTGGGATGAGTTTACTCCTTCCTACCAAACTCCACGACCCTCATCTATTAAGCTGAGAGCAGAGCAGACAGGCAGTCAGTCCCTTTCCCCAAGTCTTTGGCATAATTTGGCCTAAAATGGAAGCGTTACCAGTGTCGGTATGCATGCTGTAATTTGCACATTAATTGGAAAATTACCTTCCTGCAAGATTCACAGATGCTTGTCTTCCCACACAGATGTCATCTGTTGGCATCGTAGTGCTAAAAAAAGTTGCATATGAATTCATCTCCTTTGTGTAAAGTAGACATGAATATTGTCCCATTTCTACAGAGAATAAAACTGTTTCTGGACACATTTGTGATACGGTTTCTAAGCTTGTGGGCACTGCTCTTGGTATTGATTCAGCATCTGAAAGGCAGCCCCGGAATGATAGCACCATCGCTTTTTTTACCATTTTTTAAAAAAGCACACATCGTGTTATTGGCTATCAACTATTAGCATTGTAAGCAGCTGGCCTCCTTAGGATTGTATTGGGCTTATACATGTGAAACTAGTGAGTAAGGCTAACACGTTTCCAGTGGAAGCTGGTTAGCATTGATTCCCAGCGGAAACAGTTCAGCTGTAAAGGTGAAACAAGAGGAAGGCTAAAGAATTTCTGTTCAGTTGTAACAAGTGAAAAATGGAAGCTAGTTAGCCTAGCTTTCTGAAATTAGCATCGATTCCCACTGGTTGTATGTCACTTGTAAAGGAAACCATCATATTAGGCTAACAATTTCCCACTTACTGGGAACAAATGACAAGTAAAAGATAGTTAGCCCTGCTTGCTAATGTCATTAGCATCACTGGTTCGCTTTAGACTTTTCACTCGTACTGTTTCAACAGTTGCTGAGCCAAAGACAGCTCCTGCACACTCATCCAGAGTCAGGACATTAATGAGGAGGCTGGTGAGCATCAACTCTTCTTGGTCCAGAGGAGCCTGACTAATAGTCAATACTTACAATAAATACTTACAGTACATAAAACAACCAAAAAGCATGAACTGATCTATTTGAAGAGATTCAAGGTCAGGAAAATTAGGAGGAGGAGGAGGAGGATTTGATTATTTGACAATCAAACTTAACACTGTGATGTTTTTAAAGTACCCTCACTGTTCCATCACAGTGTAATTAATATGCAGCAAACAGCGAAGATAATTATCTCAATCATTTAGTCCAAAAGTCACATTTCACCCACACACACTTCAAAACATGGAACACAAACGCTGTCCTCTCTAAAACTCACACACATCCTCATCTCTATCATCTCCCACCAGCATCCTGTTGACCTGTTCATATCTGATATTAATCAGCTGATGATGATGTCACTGAGTGAACAGAGTCTCCTGCCAGAACAGAAGTGCTCATTTGTAGTTTTAAAGCTTGCTTTTTTTCAAATGTTATCTGATTTTACATTATGGATCCAGCGTGTCTCTTCCTTTCATGCTCTGTGCTGGTTTTGCATTAATGCACATTTATTTATGGATCCTTCCCAGTATAACTGCAGCATCACTGATGAATATGAGCCAGTGGTGGAAATTAACTGAGTACATGTACTTCACTTCTTTACTTAAGTACAATTTAAGGTGTTTGCATTTCCATCATCTATAACAGTTCATCAATCCAAATTGCATTGGCTCACAGTCTGGTAACAGAGGGGTAGAGACATGACACTGCCACCTATAGGTGGATGAGGTAGATGAGGTAATTTACGTATCTGTGAATCTATACAACATAAAGACATTTTCTTCAGTTGTTTAGCAGAAAGCTGCAACGCTCCAGAGATGTTTAGTGGACTAAGAAACTTCTCCTGACTCTCCATCAGCTGGTGGTGAACAGATAAAGACTGTTCTGGGTGAACTGTTCTCAAATACAACTTGTTCAAATAATCATGAAATATTCGATCAAAAGACTTTTTTCACCTGGATTCATATGAACATTTTCTGGAAAGGAGCCTCGACTTGTAATCAGTAAACAGAAAAATGGATCCCTGAGCTCCTCAGCCTTTATTAATGATTCTCTCCTCAGCTTCTCCCTCGGAGGCAAAGATCCTCCTTCACTGAACCAGATTCTTGATCCAGGCGTCTGTGTGTCTGTTCCTTTGTGTAACAGGCTAACTGGCTGGTAGAAGATGTTTTTGAAGAAGAAGTTAAAAACAAGCCCATCCTGGGCCCCCGGGCCGGTGCTTTGTAACAGAACTGCAGCCCACATTTATCCTCAGTTACAGAACATTAGAGCCTTACATCAATATTGCATCACCAAGAAGAAGAAATCATTCTGTGATTGGGAATAAGGTTGCTTTTCAAGTCAGGCTGGTCACACTGGTAATAAATATTCATAGTCGTCAGGCTGTAACAGTAATACTGGCACAATATTCGAGCCCAGAGCGTCTCTGGATGGAGGGAATCTGCAGTTTATTCACAAAGAGACACCAATCTTAGATTACTAACAGTCATCTTTGTCGAAGAAGTTGTTTTCCAGGTTTTTATTTTTCCTTCATCAGCAGCGTCCAGACAGGAAGGACAGGTCTCAGGAGACAGGTCTTTGGTTCTGGCCCAGCAGGAAAGAGAGGAAGGACCTGGAGGTCAGAGGTGGTGAGAATGGAGCATAAGCACTGGACACCTGTGGAAGATCTCACATGCGGTGCTTCACTGGCCAGGAAGAAAGCTGGAGGACTGGAGGGGCGGAGCTTCTGGGATTACCCTCGTTTGTTTATGTGACTGCGAACAAGACATCTCAAAAAGTTATGAATTGATTTCAATGAAAAAGTTCGGCGGACTGGGCTTAGAGCCAAGAAGGAGCTGGTTTGATTTTGAGGCCGACCTGAAAGCAGGATTTTTCTTTTCTGTTCTGTTAACATTGTGAGAAAAGGCAGATTTTTTTACATTTTCATGAACTTCTCAATAAACTAGAAGAGCAGCCAGAGAGTCTGTGTCT
The DNA here is from genome assembly GCA_037577475.1 of Chaunax sp. Z400. Taxonomy (NCBI): domain Eukaryota; kingdom Metazoa; phylum Chordata; class Actinopteri; order Lophiiformes; family Chaunacidae; genus Chaunax; species Chaunax sp. Z400. Next base: position 24,768,681 of record CM075200.1, read on the forward strand.
CTACCAACACAGCAGAGATCAGGAGATTCTTTCAACAAACTCACACCACACAAACAAATATCTGCATTGTGCCAGAAACACATCCCAAAAAATGGGTTTTAGACCCCTGAGATCAGAGTTGGGGGTGTTTGTTAACTTGTGTGTCTGAGGAACAGACTAACAGTAGAGACATAAAGGTAGCATAAAACATCCTCTGGACCTTCAGTTCTTTAGGTATCAGACCATTATATTTGACTGCTTTTCAGACAATTCTGGACTCAAATTACAGACAAATTACCAGATGAAAATTGTTTTTGTAGTAGGTTTGTATGGAAAAGATGCAGCTTTAACCCTCTGTGGGATATTTCTCTTAATACCTTTGTGCTAAAATGTGTAAAAATGTGGTTTCAATGTGGTTTCAATGTGGTTTCAATGTGGTTTCTCTGGTGACTCACAGCAACCAATAGGAAGCTGAGAAGAGAGCTCGACATGCTGCCTCTTTGTGTGTTGATTTGTGGATATGTGTTGGATGTGTGTATTCTTATGTAAAATAAATATTCAATTCATTGAAAAAGATATTTGATTGTTCATTTTTCATTAGCACACATACCATGTAGCATGAAGTCATTATTCAGTGAGATTTATCCCCTAATATTTGGTGAAAATAGAGCAACAGACAACAAAAAAGCTAAATAAAATGATACTATAAAATGTTGTATTAGACATTTATTCAACATTCATTGAAATTCTCCACTGCTTCTGTCAGCCTGAGACTTAAACCCATTTCAAACAACTAAAACATTTTGTCCATAAAGCTGAGTTTTCACTAGAGTTGGAGAATGTAAAAAAAAATGGAATTTTCAGATTTGGCTCAAATCACCTCTTTACTCTTTGCTCTGGAGTGAATGAGATTATTCATTGATATTTTTTTTAAAATCTGTCTGCACGTATATTTATGGTTTGTGCCAAGATTTGGTAAAAATCATTTCTTTAAAAAACATGATATTAAACATTTGGGTATTATGTTGAATGCAACCTAAAGAAATGCAATAATGGAGAAAATGCCCTCAGAGTCTGGAGGGTTAATGAAGGACTGTCCCTCAAACATCTGCCCTAACATTTTACTATAATGCTCAGTACATTATTAGACAGTTTCTAGATGAGTGCAGTAAAAAAAAAGTGTTGCTTAATATCAAATAAATGGAGATTTGTTGTGTAATTTTCCTGTGCAGTATTTGGAGGGTTTGTGCAGTGGCCAGATGGAGCCTGAAGGTGGCAGCACTGTGCTGCAGAGGACCAGGTTCTATAGCCTCCATGTGAGAGAGAGAAGACAAACTTCCTTCTCCATCACATCCATCCTTCTCTCTCCGACACACATTCTAGTACACTTATTCCTCTGTGTGTGATGCCTACACTCTTTTTACACACCTCCAGTCGTACATAATCCCTTTGCACAGATACATACACAAACAGTGGGATTGGTGCCATACAGGTAACACAATGGATGACTTCTCACACTCTGACACTGTCCCATCTGCGTGCTGTGACACCTGCACACACCCTTCTCCCTCTAACAGATGGGATGATGTGGTTGGATGCCAAGCTGATTGGTGTCAAGGATGAGAGATATGGAGAGGAGGACAAGACAGAATGATAAAGGAGAGGAGAGACGGCTGAGAGAGAAAGTCAGGAGGTGAGAAATGAGACCAATGTCATTTAAAATGGACTCATACCTTCCTGCTAGCGCCGCTAACATCCAAGATGCTTCCCATGAAAAGCTCAGGATTATATATGTGATATATAATAACCCACTCATAACTCCTCCTACTTTTGTGTGTATCTTATATTTTACTGCAAACACAATGTAGCATGAAACAAAGGCGACATGAGTAAACACAAAATATAAGTTTTAAATTATTTAATACGACAAAAAGGTTATCAATACTTAAATCACGGCTGTGACAAAGTGTTGACTTTATATCTAGTTGTTCCACCTTAAGCAGCAACAACTGAACCAAACCCTCCTGATAGGACATCAGTCTCTGACATCACTGGTGACATCACTGGTGACATCACTGGTGACATCACTGGTGACATCAACATCACTGGTGACATCACTGGTGACATCACTGGTGACATCAACATCACTGGTGACATCACTGGTGACATCAACATCACTGGTGACATCACTGGTGACATCAACATCACTGGTGACATCACTGGTGACATCAACATCACTGGTGACATCACTGGTGACATCAACATCACTGGTGACATCACTGGTGACATCATCACTGGTGACATCATCACTGGTGACATCATCACTGGTGACATCATCACTGGTGACATCACTGGTGACATCAACATCACTGGTGACATCACTGGTGACATCACTGGTGACATCACTGTGGAGAATTCTGCAGCAACATTGGAGGGTTTCTGATCCTGATCTTTTCAGGTCCCTTGTTAATAAATGATATTTTTGTATCAATAAATATAATTATAATTGAAATCTTCTATGTAATGTTTACTCAGTTTGCCTGTTTTATGCTAAATTTGTTTGAGGATCAGTTTAGTATGAGATGCACACAAAAATAGAATAAATCAGATACAACACTGTATGAATACTTAAACTGCAGGACTGATGTCATACAGGTGGGGCAAAAGTGTTTCTACATTAAAAAAAATACATACCAGAACACACTATTTACATACTGTACATACTAAATACTCTCACTACTGATGTCAAAGGTCACACATGGCTCCACAAAACACTTCCCACACAGCTTCTATCACGTCACACACACAGAGACATTACCACTGTTACAGACCGACATTAATATAAACCAACGCACCAGAACTAACAAACCTCCAGGACCAGAGAAACCAACAGCCAGCAAAAAAAGGTCCAACTAAGGCGCAGCGCGACCAGACAGACCATCAAATGTGCTTTGACTCACCAGAGGAGGACGGCGGCACGGCGGCTCTTCATCCGGGGAACCTGTCGGTGACTTTGGGGGTGAAGTCCTGAAGCTGCAGAGCCAGCTGTGCCCTTCATACAGACAGTCCAGAGGTTGGTAGGACTGAAGATGAGCTGAGGGTCTAGTTCCTCACACACAGTCCCAGAAACACTCCTGATTCCTGAGGAAGGAGTCCGCAGGTTCGTCACCTGCTGTTCTCCTCCACCTGTCGGTTCTGCTGCTCAGACACTTACTCCTCCCAGTCAGACCAGTTTAATCCGGATACCCTCCTGTCACTCCTCTCAGAAAGATGTTTATCCAGACACCGTCTCCGCCACACAGCAGACACAAAATAGATGCTAACTTTAGATGCTAATCGCTAGAAACCTTTTCTTTGAAAACGATTCAACCTCAAACCCGCCATTATATTTACAAGCAGTTTGAATGATGACGTAACCCTCAGCTGATGGAAATCAAGGCGGTTCAATTCCAGCTTCTCTTGCAAATTAACGAGTTCAAACTTGAGCACAAGTAAAAAGTCATTCATTGTTAGAAGCTACTGCTAGCTAGCTAGCTCTTTGTAGTTGACGTCCTGCCTGCGCGCGGCTCAACAGACAGCCAATCATCGGACTGCGAATTATTAGCAAATCATCTCGGAAATATTAAATGACGCTGTCGTCACCCCCGTCATCAATTTTTGTGATTGACATTAAATACAGACACTCTGAGCATGCGCATTTCCATTTTCTCACGTACAGCACAAGTTCTCAGAGATGTTCCTGTAATATAGAGATAGCCCACTCTCAAAACTTCCTGGTTTGTTTTTTGGGGCGCTCCCGAGTTACTCCAAATGAATGGGGCTCTGTGGACCTGAAGCCCCAAAATGTAACATTCAGGGGGAATTTAAAAAAAAATTCTGTCAAATTTTATTCTGTTTTCAATATAATGGGTAGAAATAATACATATAAATCCATTAGATAATTTTTTGCATATTCAATTATTGTTGAATACCTGTATTTGAATAGTCGTGATGTCAAAAACAAAGGCCCTCCTGCTTCTCCTTTAGATATTCATTTGATTTTACTTTTTTTTTTAAATGTCTGTAGACTCCGGAGTCCTGTGTTATCAGTCCTAAACTGACAAATTAGTATTCATTAGCATAATGCTAGCATTTTGTGAGCAAAATCACCTTCCCTGTAAGAAAAACGAAAGGACATTAGTAAGTTTTCATTTGACGTCTTAAATATAATCATTGCTATATTCACAAGAACTAAAATAACATTTGGGCTTTTTTGTCTAGAGGTAGGTGAAAATAATTATTTTAGCCATTTGGCTCCATTCACTCCCTTTTATTGAGGACTCCTTCACAGCGCCCTCTAGGTGAACTGAGGGACTGCAAACTTATTATAAAGTAAAAATAATGAACCAAAACAATGAAGCCTTTAGTATTTTGACACTGGATCCCAATAATAAAGCAGGTCCTGCTTAGCTTATGTTTTCCTTTAGTGATGGATTAACAACAGAGTAAACATGAAACTATTCGGGGCTTTAAGGACGTTCTGTCCTCTGCTCTCTAATCACTATCATCTTGACTCCGTCACTCTCTCCGTCTGTCCTCTGCCTCCTGTTTTTCATCATCTCTTAATGTGTCTGGGGCCTCATGGACCCTCAGCACCAGCAGCAAACATCAAACAACAACCTCCGTCTCATTTCTCCTCACGTTCTGTCCCATTCCTCCTCTGTCTCTTCACCTCCTTTCATTTCTCTCCTCCACAGCAGCACCCTGATTTAACCAGCTGATGTGACTAAATTGTGCATCTGAAGAGCGGCAGAGTGAGGCAGGTTCAGCAGAGGAGGCCGAAACATCTCCATCTCCCTTTCAATAACTGTGTTAGCAGCCAGCTAATGGCTCTGAAAATGAAAGCCTCACCAACACGTTCATCACACCCATTCAGCCACAGTTAGCCATGCAAATAAGGTGAGGTGAGCAGCAGGTTGTGAGACAGAGAGACAGGAATCATTTACATACTAAAATGTTCCGATTGTTATGATGTGGAGTATTTCTCCACACTTCAGACGGGTGTCACAGCGATGGAATGGTGGAAGGCAGCTCAACTCTGAAAAGCTTAAATGAGCACAATTATGAGCAGGCTGGTGTTGTGCATTAGCAAACAAATGGGACAGACAGAATTTATGCAAAGAGGAAAATTATGATGGTTGCTGCAGAAGCCATACAGAGAACAGACTGTGTTGACTGGATGTCAGGAGGAAAGAGAGACGGCTGCATTTAGACGCTGCGTGGAGGACGTCCTGCTGTGCAATCAAATCAGCCTCATCACAATCAAATCATAATGGCTCTTCAAAACAATGTGTGACAAAAGTGCTGCAATATGAAGGCAGTTTGTGTTAACAGCAAGAGTCTCATTTAAAAGATGAAGCAGAGGGAAAGGAAGGAAAAATCAGCTGCAGTGAAGGATGGAAGGATGGAGTCACAACCCTTCAGCAAAAGGTGGCGAATCTAGGACACAGAATCCACACTGCTCCATAATTCACTTTTTATTGATGGCGGAAATGAAATGCAATTATTAGCAGGAATTATTGCTCTTTGCAGATGACACTATTCTGTTGGCTTCTGTGGTCGGGAACCTTCAGCAGCACCGGAGTCTGAGGCCATGGTTCTCTGACAGAATCCTGGACTGCTCCTTCCAGGTTGAGGGTGAGTTGCTGCCTCAAGTGAAGGAATCTGGGGTCCTGTTCCTTACTGATGGGAAAATGGAGTCTGAGATGGACAGGCGGTATCAGCAGTGATGTGGGCACTTAATCGGTCCGACATGATGACAAGGCAGCTGAGCCAGAAGGAACAGCTCTTGATTTACCAGCTGATCTATGATCCACCAATGGCCATGAGTGAATGAATGTTGGATACATGAGCTTTATCCTCAGAGATCAGACAATCGGAGGGAGTTCGGAGTCGAGCTGCTGCTCCTTCATGTCAAAAGGAGCATCTAAAAAGGAGAAGCAGCCACGGAGGTAAAGATAACCGGACGCTTCTTCTAAAAGCTTTTCCCAGAAAGTCATTAGCATTCATTCACACAGGCAGCCTTCCATAAACAGTCATTAGAGGAGGAACACTTAGTGGAACGCCTCTTCACACTTCACATCACCTCACATCACCGCCTTATTTCTGCCTGTAATTTGAAGATCCATCAGACGCTGCGAGAAATAAACACTTTCAGGCTGTGTTCAAGTTTGCAAACTTTATTTTCAGGCTGAGGCCCCCTGGATAGTGCAATCACACCGTTTGTGTTCCAGAAAGGAAACATTGATTTTGTTGTTCTGTTTTGGGCTCGTTAGCGTAATTACTGCCTGATTTAATAAGAATCAAGGCTTGTAAACAGTTCTCAGATTTCAGCTATGAATGATGGTTTGAGGTCTTTTTCTTCTCTGGTGTCTATATGTAGTCAAATTATAAGAAAAGAAATCATCTACATTTTCTTATTGTCATCAGATCCTATGATGACGTGACACATTACATGTGAAGTTGTATGATCAGTGGAGATATTGCTCATGGTACGGACCTTAAAGGAACAGTCCTTCAAAAATTAAAATCTGTCTACTCACCCAGTACTGATGGAAAGTCTTTGTTTCTTAGTCCTCAAACATTTCTGGAGCTTCACAGTAAAACAGCAGCGTTCTCCTAAACACCTGAAGAAGAAGAGATGAGCTTTAAACGAACATAAAATGACTCCAGCTCATACAGAAGATCCCAGACTGATGTGAAAAGACGTTATTTACACCATTTATTAAGGTGGAGGTAATCAGTATGAATAAATACCAGTTAGCCCAAATAAAACGATTATCTTTTAAAAGCAGCACATTACCCTTTAGACAACGACAGTATATGGTTTGAGAAATGCTGGAATCTGTAAACTCTTTTTCATTGAACGTGACTCAGCAACCAACAGGGCACCAGGACGAGAGTCTGATCTGGCTCGAGACTGTTTGTTGGAGAAAGGATCAGCTGTTCACCCAAAAACACTAACCTTTTTTCCTTTTTTTTTGCTTTTGGCTGTCCGTTTATACGAGAACAGTTTTTTTGGGGACTGAAACTGCAAACTTTTGAAAATGCCACCGACTGTTGTCGTCTAAACTGTCAAAACACAACTCTGTCTGAAAACGATGACGACACAGGGCCGCTTCATGCATGCCTGTTATGGTCCCTGTTAGCCTTATTCTCGTACACAGACAGCAAACAGAACAACAACAACAACAACAAAACAATGTCGGACTGTCTGGTTTAGTTTGTGCTGATTTACTGAACCCACTGTGATCTCATTCTGTGGTGTTTATTTTGATAAGTTAAACCACCATCTACTGCCTTGGCCTACAGACAACAGCGTTTTCCATCGTTTTTGTGGATCCATGTGTTCAGGGATCATCTGAGAAACGTTGCCGTGTGAACAGGGTCTACGTCTGGAGGAGGTCTCACAACTCTAAATCTGGATCAAACTGATCAAACAGATTTGCACAAAACTTTGTGGAAAGGTCGGTCATGGGTCAGGCAAAAATTTAAATTTTAAAGTTTTGGTTCAAATCTGAGGAAGCTTTAGTACTTTTTTTTTTTTTTACGTTTTCCTTGATTACACAAAAACCACCAAACTGCTTTCCACAGATCTTTGAAAGGAGGTGGGACATGGGTCAGGATCGTTCAGCCTTAGCGGGGGGTTGTAATTCAGATCAAACAACCAAACCTTGGTCCAATGAAAAGAGGCGGATTTAGTGAAAAACAAACTGAACCGTAGTTTGGTTCATTTCTCACTTGGAAACATTTTTCAGATGAGGAGTGAATGAAGACTCAGCCGCCTGTAGACCACTAAATGATGACCTACAGGACCAATAAGGGTCTTAAACGGTGTTTAGAGGAAAACAGCACCTCTTCCACCAGTTTAAACCTCTGGCTGCTGAAAATACAACCTGATGCTGAATGAAAAGCTTTTAAAATATCTCAATAACAGTTTTAAAATATGGAAATGAAAAATCAATCGAGCTGAAAATTTAATAGTTTCTAAATTGTGTCTAATGAAGATTCCTTGAAGTTTTCATACAGAATTCTTTGGAGTATTTTGTGTTGGAGTTAATTTCCACAAACAACCACACATTATTAAATTTAATTATACTGTATAAATCAGCTTTAATTTAATACACTCTAAACTAATTAAAGAACTCTCTGCTGGTTATTTGCACAATATGTATAAAAAATTTTCATTGACAGACGATATTGGTAATATCAGTATATATGGAACATTTTCAGCCGTTACATTTCACCTAATGAGGGAGAACCAAGCAGAACGAAGCCTCCCGCAGCTGTAATGGAGCTTCATCACATCGTTCATGGTCTCTGAGGCTCAGGGCAAAAGTTAGAGAGAGAACAATTGATTTATCTGTGATCACATGGACCATAGAGGGACTATTGAATGTATGGATGAGAACGGTTCACTGTGTCCGACCCCGAGACCAGAATGAGCTGTGGGTGATTTTCTGTTTGCTGTGGATGGAAAATAAAAAAACAAGATATATATTTAAAGTTTAGATTAGACATTTTTGTATTGTAACATAACAACAATGTTTGAAGTTTGACTTTATTCATGTGGACAAATTGTTTTGTTGCCTGAAATAGTTTTAAGGTTGACAGAAGCAGGAAACCATTTGAATAAAATAGTAGATAGTAGATAGTAGGAGAAATGTCTAAAATGTAAAAGTTTAAGAAGACAAGAAAAGACAAGATAAGATAGTAATTATAATAGTATTAATTCATACTAAATATGAAGCAAATGAAAAATGAGCTTTTTTCCAAATCAAATACTTCTTATGTATAAAAATCCTACAGGAAAAATAAAACCATGTCAACAATGACGTAGCATTCATGGATTCCACTCAGCATCAAACGTCTCTTTACATTTGCGTCTTCAGAAACCTGCCGTCAGAGAACGGAACACAGACATGAAGTGTTGATATCATTAATGGAGCTAAAAATGCTACATCAAATAGAACATGTGAGTTTCCTCCAGACCAAACCACAGCGACCACATCTGTCTCCTCCCTAATTCAAACTCCACCAACACCACCCTCATCTCTCACCCTCATCCATCTTCTCATTAATCACGCTTCACCTTTCTGTTAACTCTCGGCCCTCCAGAGCCTCCAGAGGAACCAGGAAATGTCAGCAGGCCTCGACACAATTACATCATCACTGAGGAGAAATCAATCACAGCGAAGTTCAGCTGCTTTAAAGCAGGTCGTTCATGTCAGCTCAGTTCATCACATCCTGAACTGCATTTAAATGAAACGAGATCGTCTGAGACACGTTTTCATCATTAAAACTGTACACAGAGACTCATTTACTGTGGTGGTGTCTGACTGTAGTCTAAGTATCAGATGTAGTCTAAGAATCAAAGTAATCTTAGTATCAGATGTAAAATGAAGAAACTCGATTTGCGCCATGCTTTGCATCCAGATTAACTGAATAAATTCTGAGGACTTTAACTATCAGTGTCGATATGCAACAGAAAATCTACATATGTGAGGGCAAACACACATTAACGCTCCGTCACTGTGTGTGCATGGTGGCATTTATCATTTGTGTGTACTGAAATTGGTATGATCGATATCCCATAATGCATCTCTGTCTAATAGAGACTCAGCAGAACCTCAACAGTAACAGCCTGGGGGCAATTAGATCAGAGCGCCTGATTCTCTCATCAGTATTCTGCCGCTGACATTTCACCGCCCGCCTCAACGTCACCCACCAGAGCTGTCAGGAACGGAGGGAGGTGTGTGTCCAGCTGGTAATATAAAGTATAGGGTTTCAGTATTTACTATTTTAACTTTCATTCTTCCAGCCTTCATGTTTCCCCACAGCTCACACTGTTAGATAAAAATATAATTAAAATGTTTGTTAGGTCGGTAAAATGCAGGTTCAGTTCATCCAAACAGTGTTTGATGGGGTTGGGAGTGAAATTCAGTGAAGTTCTTCAAAAATAAATCGTCCAAATCAGAACATAATTATAATGAAGTTAAAATTAATAGAATAAATAAAAAGGAAAAGCAGTAAATCTGGTGTCTAATTAGTTTGCAAATTAATTTTCTATCAACTCATTGATTATTTGTTTAATCTACACTGAAATTTACTTTTGCATGGTTTCAGTAAATATTTCAAAATTCGTTATCATATTTCAATTTGTTTTATTTCTTCTAAAAGAAACATGAAATAAATATAACCCCAGCCAGTTAGTTCAAGGTTTGTGGGGTTTTATATTCACTTACTGTTTCATCCTGTATGTGACAGGTTTGATAGAAACTCTGTTTTGTTTGTACCAACAAAAACACACAAACGCACAGATTCATGTTTCCATCACTTCAGAAGACATCACACAGATTTACACTAATTTTCTTCCGATTTATCCAAACTCTAACTTTGAATTTGCGTTATGGCCCCATAAGGTGGGTGAGTTCCCACAATGTGTTCAGATGGAAGTCCCCACAACGTAGGTAATACATGTACACAAAAACACACACCTGTCTGTGGACCTCACCGGGTCAGAGGAGGCGGTTTGTGATTGACAGCTGGGGGAGTCACTGCCGAAGGTCAACTGGAGCCTCAGACAGACATTTAGAGTCCTCACAGCGACAGATGTGACGGTTAAACCTCCATCTAACCTGCTGTCTGCTCACACACACACACACACACACACACACACACACACACACACACAACGATGGCATTTTTGATAATATCCATTAATTATTCAAGAGTCTCTCGTTACTTTGCTCACACACAGACATGTTTGCCAAAGGTTGAAGAGGCCTCAGACAGCAGAAAGAGAAAAAAATCCATTTTTTGTAAATCAGAAGATGTCCCTGAACGCGTCTTTAAAGCCTCAGCTGGTTTATTGTGTCGACAAAACCAGAAGAAAACAAAATCTAATTCTTGTAGATTTAACATCAACACAAGAATTTAAATTTGTGTTGTTTGGTTAGAATGAACTGCATTTCTGGCTGGATGAAATATTTACTTTGATACTTAGTCCCTGTGGAAAGATTGATGCCACATGAATAAATATTTCACTATCATTAATGCATCAAATGAGTCTCTGATGTGAACTTTGCAGCTTTACAGATCATTTTAGCTTCTTTGTTTTGGTTTTCTGGTCTTCGTCCTCACTGTTTATTATTCTGAGTAACAGTTTGCGAAGCACCAAACATCACATTAGCAACAAGTTGGTGAATAGCTTTAGCATTTAGCAGCTAAAGAACCAGATATCTTTCTTAGGCTCTGGTGGAGACCAAAAATAGAGCAATAAGGAGAATTTTTTAGGTACATTTGTGTCGAATACTTGTTGTTTTATCTGTGACTAGAAATCATCTTAATTTAAATTAAACACAAGTCCAAATTCCAAAAACACGTAAACGTACACGCTCACAATGGCTGCCTTCAGTGGTCTTGCAATGCTAAAGAGAGATGGGTAGTTCATGGGTAAAGGACAGAAATGGTGAAAAAAGTCCTATTTCGTGATGTTAAAGAATTCCTTGATCCCACTGGGCTTTTTTCATCGTCTTCGATGAGGTTAGCTTAGCAATTTTGCTATCATAAGCCAACAGACAGGCTCAACACATAGCCACTGTCTGAACTTCCTTAGCAACATGCTATTTAGTAGCTAAAACAGTCTGAGATTTTTAGTGTGTCTGAAACCTGAGCATGAAACCAATAGTACATGAACTATGTACTATTTACAGGAAATACTACAGTATTTTATCACTGTGGTAGTGACAACAACAACGTAACAGACAGCTGATGGAGCAGTTTCTTCTTCTTTGGATAAAACAGACTAGATGCTACTGTGATGTATTGCTGCCCTCTACTGGTTGTTATTTATGATCCTTTTAGCTGATATTCATCAGTTTATTTTAGTCCAGTTATCAGGTTAAAGGGTTCAGAGTAAAAACTTTTCTCCAGCTGATCCCAGATCTGTGAACAGATTCCTCCTGTGAAGCTGCTGAACTGAAAGTTATATTCTTATCACTACAGAGACAGTAAAACACCAGTTTCCAGGTTCAAAGTGAACAGTATCCACCCTAAAACATATTTTTGTGCTGCTTTTAGTCTGAAGACAATGAGAACAAACTGACTCTGGAAGTTTGTGCTTTTATAAGTGAATATTTTAACCATTGTTTTAGTATGAGGGAAAATTTAATCCCATTCACGTGTTTCATGTGGTAAAAAGTAGGAAAAGACCAAAACCAATTAGACTCCAGTTGACAACACTAACAGAAAATAATTAATGCAGCTTCGGAAAATGAGCCTGTTTTAATTTCAGTTTAATGACTGGTTTATTAACGGTGCTGGAAGTTAATGATCTTCTGAAGGAGTCGAGATCTGAGACATTCGATTTTCATGTTGTTCAAATTTAAACAAAAGTAATATTGTGTTATAGAAATAATTCAAACACACAATGAGAACCTCCTCCGGCTCCATTACAGTGATAGAAAGAAAAAATCACTTTATTTTTTAATGTTTACATTTCTCTCTTACTATTCACTCCTTATTTTGTGTTTTAGGATAAACGTTGTTTAGTTACAGCCTGAGAGGAAAAGCTGAATAAAATGAACCTGAAGTAACCTCCATGTTTTAGTGATCCACCATCTGGTCCCCATTCAGAGTAAAGGTGGAACCTTGAACCTTCACCCAGTTCTCTGTCACTTGAACATACAGTCATCATGAGAACTTCAACACGCTATTTAAACCCTGGGTTATGTCACCTGTCAGCAGATTCACACGTCATAATTAATTTGGAATATTTACATCATTTCATTTAAAAATGAAAGATCTGATCTCAGATCAGGGTCCCCTAAATAATCAGTTCAACACTGATGAACAGATTTTATGTCTGTTTTCCAGCTGTTGAGAACCTCCACCGAGGAGCGTCTGTTAGCAGGATTACTCAGGTAGGATACGGTCCAAAGAAGTCCAACAGATTCTGGTGGTGATCCAGATCTTCATCTGGATCCAGAATGGTTTTTAAAAATATAAAGATTTAACTTCTAACTTCCTGGATAATGTCTACAATGATTGGACAAAAATGACATGATGACATCACTGTAAACTGATGACATCACTGAGGTGAATAACTGTCTCTATTTTGATAGCTGTTTCCATGTAGGAAACAGGTGGTTTTAGCTCCGCCTCCTGCATTACTTTATGTTGTTTACAATATTAGAAAGTCTGTCAGCTCAACTCACCATTAAAACTTTATTTACATCATCACTAAGACTCTTTTCTGATTGGCTGCAATCTACAGGCTCAATCAACACACACTTCATTTACTCAGTGACATCATTAACTGACCTGTGATGATGCGTTTACTGTCCTTCACTCTTTGGGGAAGTGGAAACGTTTGGTACAGGCGTTTTGGCTCCGTGTCGCCACCAGCTTGGCCAGATGGTGTAGGGGGAGCTGGTGACGTAAACGACGCTGAACAGCTGAAACAGCCCACCAGCTACAGGTGGTGAGGAGATCCAGTCCCCCAACACACACACACACACACACACACACACACACACACACACAGGGGCGGTGTTACATAACCATGAAAGGGTTCACTGTCTCATCTGACCAGGGGACCTGCGATCATAACAGTAGTCATGGAAACACACATTAGGACACGGACACACACATGGCAGCGATGACATACACAAACTCACACTCTGTGCATCTGAAGCCTGGAAAGAAAAGAAAGGTCCGGATGCCTCCCATTGGTCTGCTGTCAAACGTTCTGGCAGAAGGATGAGGAGCTTAAACCGTGAATCCATCGTTACTGATAATTAAGATCAAACTGTAAAAGGATGTGACAGAACAGATATCTTATCAATCACGTTTATTTACCAGTGAAATGATCACTTCATGCTGCAGGAACACATGGATGTATGATGATGTCACCTGCTCCCAGAAGCCTCCACCATGTTTGAGATGAGGAAGGAGAAGTTTGCGGCAGCCACGGCGGCTCACTGTGATTGGCCGAGACACCAGATATGAAGACAACAATGAAAGTATAAAAGATATAAGGCTCTTTATTGTTCTTGGGGCCACGAGAAGGAGTAAGTGTGAGATTTGAATAAACAACCAATGGCGTCCTTCTGCTAGACCTCGACAGGAAAGAAGAATCAACTTCTTAACATTCCTGGATAAAGTTGTTGAAAATCACCCTAAATACACAAATATCACTCACATAATTTCCACTGAACTTTGTGGGGGGGGCAGATAAGTTCAACATTGTGTAGGATTTGGTTGATGTTAGCCTTCTACTGAGTTCTGTTCTAGTTTCACCTTTTACACAACTTAATATCTTCAGTGATGCCCCAAAAAGTGTCTCATGACAGGCAACACGCTAACGCTAACGTAGCTTAGCAGATACAGTGTGAGCTTCAGGGAATCATTTTATGTTTGTCTATAAAACAAGTCTCCATCTTCTGTTACTGTTTTACGGTGAAGCTCCTGAAATGTTTGTGGAAAAAGAAACTTCACCTGACTTTCCATCAACATGGAATGTTGTGAACCCAAACATGGCAGCATTTTTGTTTACTTCAGTCTCGGCTGACGACGAAACAGCACAAAGAAACATCGTTGGTATCATTCATTTTCTGTGACATTTGTACGAGTAACACGAAATTTGCTTTGCGTTCTTTGTGAACGCAGCATAAGCCCTAAGTTTGTGCTTCCAAATCACACAGCAAGACGAGAGGGCCTGTCGATGAGGAAGGAAAAGCCTTTATTGGTGTTTGGAGGGATGAAAGTCAAACCACATACGCCATCGTCCCCGTGGACAGCAACACAATACAGGTGAGGAGTCAGGTAGTGTTGCACTCATGTAACTTGCAGTTCATAACAGTCACAACATGGCGAAGTTAGCTGAAGAAAGAAGAAACGACATGGTGGCTTCAAACGCCCACTGGAAAAAGTTGGAATGCACTCAATAACAGAGGTACATAGAAAAATAGCACTGTCAGAAAGTTCCTGTGAAGAAATCCAAAAATCCCTGGTAGCAAAAAGAAACACAAAAAAAACATGGCTTTCTTCTTCCATCAACGGACAGAAGCTCAAGAAGCTCCGGGACGTTTCTTCAGGGGATATAAATTCAAACGTTTGAGTCTGTGTTTCAGGTTTATGCCACAAACCAAAAAAGAAAAATGAAAAAATATATATCAAGGATAGAGCTACAGCTCCCACAATACACCAGGGGTTCACTAAAGTCTCTGTGGATGGATGCTATGACATCAAGTGAAAATTCCTCTCAGGAATCAAAAGGGAATTTTAGTGGGAATCAAATCACAGCTTCTCCTGAAAAATACAAGCTGCTGCATGAAACACCGGAACAACAATTATAATACAACTATGGCTGTATTATTAACTATTAATATAACTATTGTAGTCCTAGATGCTAAAAAGCGCTATATCAGTTTAGGTTAACATGAGCAGCTCTTGCTAATTTATGAGCTTCACTGAACTTGTGGGCTAAAGCCTTTTCTTATGAAAAAAAGATATGTTTGAAAATACTTAATAAAGCAAACAGCTGCAAAACAAGACTGTTAACAGGTTAGCATTCTAACTTCCTGCTCGAGACATGTATCTCTAGCCTCTGCCTTTTAGCATGATATCACATATGAAGCTGGCAAGTGCATATTTATGACCTTTACAGACATCATGTTTTAAAAGTCAGCTGGAAACAGCATTTCCCCATATAATGTTAGCTTAATTAACTAGTGATTCGCAACTAATATCTACTAGTGGCCGTTGTCTTTTGCAGCTGTAATTCCTGCACAATTATACAGCTTTATGCTACATTTGCATGAAGAAAAGTTTCTCATTTTCAGTCTTCATGTCATAGCTAAGTTAATGTTAGTCAGCTAGCTTGCTATAGCTAATATAAACCACCAATACAGTTCCCACAGTGTTCTCAGTGTTCATATTTTTCACACTGAATAAACTATTGAATTCTATTATTTAGGCAGTAGTGAATAACAGTGATTTCAGATACGGTAGTGGAGTTGCTAGTTAGCTAGCTACAGCTAAGATTTGCCAACAACATTTGTTTTTTGGTCTGGTGGACTTCAAATAAGAAGGAACCATTATTATATATACTGTATTAGAATGTGTCGCTGTCTTAAGGTAAACTATAACTTCTAGAATGCTTATCTGACGAGCATAGCTGTAGCGTTGCTAACTGTAGCAGGGTTTAGCGAACAGGCAGGTAGCCTGAAGAGAAAGTTTTCTGTCCCATAGTGAGTTAGAAATGAACTGGGTTATAACAGAATCGTACCAACAGCTGTGAAATGATTTGTAACAGGAAAAATAAAAAATTCTCCCCCTTCACAAAAATAAACCCAAAACAAATGACAAATTCTGTCACTGATTTTTTTTAACATGTTCTTTAATATGTGTGTTTTATAGCTCAGACAAAAACACCTGAGAAAAAACTGACAAAATGATTCAGATGGTTTTCTCTGTAATATATTCAATTATGTATATTACAACTATAATCACATATTCAAGCATATATCATATACATATATATCTAGTGAGAGAATAGTTCAATATTCAATAGTACAGTTGTATGGTACAGTAGCAGTAGGGTGCATTTCTCATTTCTCATTGGGTAAAGTTTGTAGGAGAGGTATAGACAAGTGTTTCTGAGTCAATCTATATACCATTTATCAATACAATATTCAACAAAAGAGAAAATGAACTAAAAAGAAGGAATAAAAGACAAAGGAAGGGTATAGGCAGTTAGTACTGTGTAGGTGTTTTCTATGTATGTTTGCATGTGTGTGATTTTGTGATGGATCAGATCAGATCAGCACCAAAGAAGTCCATAACAACAACAACAACAACAACAAGGGTTCAAACCTGGGCGAGGACTCTGTGTGTGTCTGCATGCTGAGAGCTTCAGTCACTGTTCAGTCTGAGAAAACCAGTCACTGTTTCTGTTACTGGACAAACGGAGGAGTAAACAGAGAGAGAGACTCCAGCTTTTATCTCCTCCTCATGTTCCTTCTCCTTTTCTCCTTTACCTCAAAAAACACGAGCCCTGATTTCAAAATCAGACACGGAATCAAATAGAAGATAATAACAAAATCAAGTGCTTGAATGAACGAGCGCACAAAGAAAACACAAACATCTCTTAAAACTATACAATTTTTGTTTCAACACCGAAAACAATCGTTACTAAGTTGTCTGGCCTCGTCTCGCACCATGTGAAATACCTGATTCGACCGTGATACATTCTGTTACGCCTCCGACCGACCAGCTCCGTGAAAATAGATTTGTTGTTTAGCGATTAACAGCTGGGAGGAAAAGTGCGGCGCATGGCCCTGTGACCGTCCAGCTAACAGCCCCGCCCCGCCCCATATATAAAATATACAAAAGATCATCTCCTCCTGACCATCTCTGCTGATAGAAAAATATACAATAATCCTATGTCAAAATCTCTTTGCGTTATGGACAAAAACCCTGCACCTCCTCCTCCTCCTCCTCCTCCTCCTCCTCCTCCTCTTTGCTGGACTAGCCTCGCCTCCCTGACCAGTTCAAAAATATACATGTTTTTGTCCTATTTATAGAAAAAATGACCTCTCCTGGCTTGAATCCGTGCCTTGAGCTTAAAAAGTGAGATTTCACTGGCAGAATGTGAATTCAACACCCTGTTTGAAATGTTCGGAGGAGCTGCCGGAACGCACTACCTGCAAAAAACACCGTGCGACACCGGCCGTAAGCACAGCACCGAGGCTGAGCCGAGGCGATCCAGGACCTTCTGTGGATTCAACGAAGCAGCGTGTGGAAAGAAAACTGGAAAAATGTGCTTCCCTGTCGTTCCATCCCGAAGCACAGCGTGAGCATGAAAACCTTTTGGTGTTTGCGCCCGGTGTCACACGGCGCTTACTGCAGATCTACGTCGACCTCCCCCCTCGCCACTTCAAATAAAGTGCTGCTATTGTTGGGCTGCCTTGTACCCCTTTCCTCCCCTCCCGCCCCTTCCTCCTTCATCTTCTTCCTCCGCCGCCGCCTCACAAGTCTCCGTGTCGACTCTCGTACTTGTTGATGATGTTCCTGCAGCGGCCCAGCTCTTTCCTCATGTCGGCCACCTCCTGACGAAGGGCGGCGTTCTCTCGCTCCAGGAAGGCGGCTCGCACTGAGATCTGGTTCTCCTTCAACCTGCGGGCGTCCCGCGAGCGCTTCGCCGCCTCGTTGTTCTTGACACGCCGGCTCCAGTACTTGTCATCCTGTCGGCGGTGGCAGTGTAGCATGTTGGGGTGTGTGGGGAGGAAAGGGAGAAAAAAAAAGGGGGGACAGAGGGGGATGAGAAGAGTCAGTTATGTGATGAGAGAGAAACGATGGAAGGAAAGGAACAAGGGAAGGAGGAAAGGTGGCGACAGCTCAATAGACGCAACTACAGAACACAAAAATCACCATTTATTGGACTGTAAGAGTCACTGCATGAAAATTATGGCACTATCATGGTCATGGAAAAAACAGTTTACCAAAAATATTGACCATAAATATGAAAACCTAATGTTTTTACTGTATGTTGACAATTTCAAAGTAAAACCAGTTTTCTTTAATTATTCATAATTATAAGGGTGAAGCCATTAAATCTGCTCATTGGCCATAAAAACATATTTTTCACCAATTGTTCAAATTGTAAGAGTTTTAGTCTTTTTCCTTTAAGAGGTCATCACAAATAAAACTAATCAGAAACTGGTCATTAAGACAGCAAAGGATTATGGGAGGTGTAGTACCTTCTGCTCGTTAGGGACCAGCATCTTGCGGGCCTTCTTGATCATCGGCTGCGGTTTCAGCTCCTCCTCAGAGAAGCGGTGCCGCCGCGGGTCAAACGCCTCCTGGCCCGGCACGCTGGACAGCGCCAGGTCTGCTGGGTCGGGGTCGAAGTTCACCAGGATGTCGCTGCTGCCGTTGGCGCCCGCTGTAGGTCCCGGGGGGCAGGTAGATGAGGGGGACGGGTCCTGAGGCACCGCCTGGCCACCTGGGAAGGAGAGAGAGAGAGAGATTCTCTGACGGTCCATAAATCACCACAGAGGAAGAGGGTCGGGGTTAACGGCTGATTAGCTGTTTAATCCTTTCAGATGCAACAAACAGAGTCAGCAGGACCTGTTTAATCACTCATTTCACTGTCCAATCATTATCATCCAGTTCTGAGGATTAGACCCCATCTGGCCTCAGAGAGCAGAGGTCAAGCTAAATGCTAACATGCTAAAGATGATGATCACATGGAACATCAGTGGAGAGAAACATGTCATTTTCTGTTTTCTTTTTGACCACCAATGGCAGCCTTAAAGGAGCAGTCTGTAAAAAAAAATCAATCAATCTGATTGATTTCTTCCTGTTTTCAAAGAATCTCCCACGTTTCCCGTTTTATACACAAAAAATCTCATATTTATTGATTTCTGCCTCTGAAAATACCACAAAGCAAAAATACTCCAGTTAAAGTACTCATACCAGACAGTAATATTACTCTGTTTCATGTAAAGGTACTTATTTCTGTCCAGTAATTAGCCAGACTTTCATATTTTTATTAACATGTATGGATATTTTATTCTAATTATAAACTGAACTGCTGATTCCTGAAGGTTGTGACTGTCAAACATGAATAAAACAGAATGTGATCAGTTGATCCTTTCTGACTGAACTGAAAACAGAACATTTTCAACGTCTGACAGCAGAACCACCAGTTTGGAGGTGATCAGGTTCACAGGGAACAGGTGAGGGGATCAGGTTCAGGTATGAGGCGGGCACCTTTGAAAGGATCCATCTTTTATTAGGAAGGATGGGCGAAGTTCAGCTTCCTTCAGACACGATTCTATAAAGAATATCAGGTCATCAGTCGAGCCAAGACTGAGGCCGGCAGAGATGAGACGACCATAAAGAGGATTACCCTCCAGCCAGAAGACAATATGTTCAAATTAAATTCAGCATGAGGGAGGAGGGGGGAGGAGGGGGATGCAGCGTGTTTGAACACTAAATCTGCCCTCCTGTGTTTTTTTATTAGTTTCATGTATGTTGAATGCGTCTGTATCTCCTCATGTTCTCACTTAAATCTCCTCATTCTGCAGCTGCCTGCAGGAGGCGCAGTGACACTGAGTCACCACCAGGTGTCAGGATGGAGCCGGAGAGACTCAGGAGGGCAGCAGGTTCACGTCATACTGGATTTACAACCAGAGAAGAAGATCAGAGTTTAACCCTCTGTGGTGCTTCATGGATTCTTCATCCAGAGTTTTCATATCTGAACCACGAATCATTCAAATCACACCAGCAACAAATATTACTGTAATATTACAGTAATATTACAGTAATATTGAACCAACATTACTAAACCCCCAGATACAAACTGTAGTCTCTGGAGACAAGCAGCAGGAAATCATCAAATTAAAGTGACAATACAACAGGATGTACTCAGATACCTTAATGAAGTATAACTACTACCACCACAGAGTACTGCTCCTAATAAAAGTACTAATACCACTCAGTAAAATACTTTATTACAAGCAAAGGTACTGTTACTGCACTAAAAATACTCTGCTAGTTCTACACAGTGAAAATACTCAGTTACAGTAACAGCACTAATTCCACACAGTAAAGAGTGAGTGAGTGTTAAACAGTGAGTGCACTGTGCAGCAGACCTCGACTGATCCTCATTTTTGAGGATTTACTGCTTTTATTTAACTGTAAGTTTAAATTATAAAAGATTTTAGTTACATTTTACAGATCAAATTATCCAAAATGCAATTGACAGAATTCAAAAATTTAAATACAAACTGTGCACGTTTCTGCACATTTTAATGAAATCATCGTGGCGCTCCCATGATGCACTGCAGCACATATCCCCCTGTTTATCCATCTCTACATCCTCTGCTGCATCACCAGATGAACGGCTGCTGGTCTGATCTGACTCTCTGGCAGCTGGACCTGCTGATCCTGGATAAGTCTTCCCAAAGCCCCGTCCTAATAACCACCATTTTGGGCAAACATCTGAAACTGATCCAAGACTCCCACTGCTGCTGGGTAAACAGCCGCCAAGAGCGGCTCCGCCTGGCTTCATTTCCTGTCTGTGAGCAGCAGCCGTTTGGTTGGCTGATTCTCTCTGCTTTCTGTTTTCCTCTTTCCGCCTGTCCAATCGTCACATCTCTCCTCTGAAAGCCTTTAATAACAGCTTTTGTTTTTTTTTGTTTTTTTTAAAGACCATTTCATTAGTGGCATCAGAAAATATCATTATACATGAGTATCTCCTTATGTTTCACTAAAACCAATACATTTGTAAAACTTTGTTAAACACTTGGTACATTCCATCTTTGCCCCAGAAGTCATACACTTGTGCCTCAAAATGGTTCTGACAAAACCGAGTGTGGCAACGTTTTTAAATTTTACATCTCATTAACGTCGACATCATCCTGTGTCAGTGTCAAACGTTTCCATGTCCCAGTCGATGTGGCAGCGATCTGAGTCCCCTGAAAAACTTAAATAACTGAGAGTAAAACACAGCAACAAGTCAAGGGTCAAACATGGCGAAGCTGACGGGATACAAACTCACCACCGACTCAGAACTGGACCA
Organism: Chaunax sp. Z400; assembly: GCA_037577475.1. Classification (NCBI taxonomy): domain Eukaryota; kingdom Metazoa; phylum Chordata; class Actinopteri; order Lophiiformes; family Chaunacidae; genus Chaunax; species Chaunax sp. Z400. The sequence continues at coordinate 24,790,291 of CM075200.1, forward strand.
ACACAGTCACAGGTTTATGATTTAAGATGTTCGGCCTCACAGGATTGTTGACTCTGGTGAATCAGGAGATCTTATCGATGCTCTGGACAACAAATACGTAACAGCAACAAATACGTAACAGCAACAAATACGTAAAAGCAACAAATACGTAACAGCAACAAATACGTAAAAGCAACAAATACGTAAAAAGTAACAAATACGTAACAGCAACAAATACGTAAAAGCAACAAATACGTAAAAGCAACAAATACGTAAAAGCAACAAATACGTAACAGCAACAAATACGTAACAGCAACAAATACGTAAAAGTAACAAATACGTAAAAGTAACAAATACGTAAAAGCAACAAATACATAACGGCAACAAATACGTAAAAGCAACAAATACGTAACAGCAACAAATACGTAAAAGTAACAAATAGGTAAAAGCAACAAATACGTAACAGCAACAAATACGTAAAAGCAACAAATACGTAAAAGCAACTAATACGTAAAAGTAACAAATACGTAAAAGCAACAAATACGTAAAAGCAACAAATACGTAACAGCAACAAATACATAACAGCAACAAATACGTAAAAGCAACAAATACGTAAAAGTAACAAATACGTAAAAGTAACAAATACGTAAAAGCAACAAATACATAATGGCAACAAATACGTAACACAACCAGGAAATGATTCTCTGCAGCAACAATACCACGTATGTACGATGAGATAGAAGTTATCACAAGTCTCAGATCTGCAGAAATAAACATACATGAGGCCCTAAATATGTCCGCATTTACCCAGAATTTATTTTCTCTCCTACATAATAATTGATCAGAGCCACCGATTGGCTGCCGATACACAGCACTAATGTTGATGCCAACAACAACATACAATGATAAGGAAGTCTAGTTTTATAGTTACAACAATGGAAGTCTTTGGATTTCCAATCAGTTTCTCTCCTGCCGCCATTTTTTGCTCCAGCGTTCACAAAGCATGCAGGGAGGAAGGAGCTGCGGTGGGCGACGCCCACCGAGGCAGAAAATAGACTGGTTAGAGAGTCAGGTGAGAAACTACTCCTCTCGACGAATCAGTCGCTTGGTGTTTTCTCTTGATCCACCTACACACAGGTTCAACAGCTGATCGCAACAACAGGGCTCAGGAAAGATCATCATCATCACCACCATCATCATCCTCAGCTGCAGCAGCAGCTTTTCCTTTTCAATCACTGTAAGCCTGTTTCTGCAGGTCCTCATTTAACAAAAGCAGACAAACCAGTTAGTGGGACAATAGTAATTATGCTAATCATACAAGGACAATTAACTTTTACAATGTAAAATGTTTTAGATTTTAAATGTTAGATCTGGAAACATCAGATGATAATCTTGTTTTAAAAGTGATTTACTAGTTTATCATCTACCTATTTCTAGTCAATTTATTTTAAGATTTCTTGACATGTAAAATTTTCTTGCTGCATGAACAGAAAATTTCACTAGTTTTTAGACATTTTCTCCTCAAATTCACTGTTAATTTCTTGTATTTTATTCTCACACAAGAACAGATAAAATAGATCAATACAACAGTGTGAATTTGCTCCCAACTGTATTTCCAGGAGTCACCAGTTCTGAGTACAGGTCCTGGTTTTTGTCCACGTGAGCAGCCTTACTTCTTTTTGGGCAGCACCACCTCCTGGTGAGTCTTGTTCCATGTGAGAACCATCAGGTTAAAGTCTTTGTTAAAATGCATTAAAGTACTTTATGTGAAAGAGTGCAGTCTTCAGACAAAGACAAATACTTTAGGTGTGTATTACTGCAGTATTACATAACAGCAGTAGTCTGGTACTACGATGAGCAGCAGATAAACTGTTTGTGTCGTCTGACATGGAGACGACCCGTTCTGCCAGCAGCTGTTTGTTCCAAACCCTCAGTGGAAACACAACAGGAATGTGATATAGGAAGTGTGTTACATAAAGACGGCTCCCCGCCCTGTAACGTAAACACCGCCGCCGCCGCCCGCTGCCATGTTTGACTTCCTCCTCTCCTCCTTCAACATCTCAACAGAATGAGTTTACATCTTTATCCCTTCTTCTCATTACTGACTGATCTGTTGGGTCGGCTTTACATCTTTTAATGGTTTGGTCTATACGATGTTATGAAACCCAAGTTTGGCTTTTTCAGATAATTTGGACACATTGATGGTGTGTCACATACTGTTTGTGTTTTAATTTAGTTTTATGCAGAATGATTTATATCTTTAAAAATATCTGCTAAATGTTACAGAAGCAAACACTCAGTGTATTCGTCCTCCAACACCACTAAAACCTGAACAATCACAAAATAGTTTCCAGAAATTAACTCCTGTAACAGCTGATTATCATCCATCAACAAACCTCATACAGTTAAGAAGATTTAAGATGAGAATAGATTTATTTACATACTAAGTTGAGCTAATGACTAATTAGTGACTAATACTGAGTGTCTATACAGAACATTTTTAGGGCACTTTCAGAACCACCTCGTTTGGTCTGGACCACAATCCAAGGTGTAAAGGTCCATTTAGAAGACGGATCCAGACGGAGCCTTCTGTACGTCTTCAGCTTCATTTCGTAGGTTTTTGGGTACGTTTTCAGAGAGTTTATGGAAACAGACAAAACGGAGCAACACCGTCGCAAATGTTTGGGGGGCAGTGCAGCTACAATTCAAGCACGACAAATATGTGCGGAAACAACGAAGAAGAAAAACTTTCAGATCGATTACAGGAAGTTACAGCAGGCGACTGTAAACAAAATGTGAAGAAAAACAAACAGAAGAAGTTAAAAATGAGGCGGGACCTCATGGACAGAGGAAGAGACGAGATATCTAATCGTGATATGGTCCGACCAATAAAAAGGTCAACTGGAGAAAACAAAAATGGAGGTGATACGAGAGAGATTGGTCAGGCGGTCTGCACACCAATCAATCATCAATATGTGTCGAAGAAAGTGAAAAAGTGATCCAGAATCTGTGTCGTACCCAGATCCACATCAAGATTTAATCAACCCTGCTTTGGAACGAGATCCATTAGTACACAAGATTTCTAACAAACAAACAAACAAACAAGCAATCATGGCTGGTCACATAACCTCCTCCAGCTCTCATCGGCAGTATTAGTGAGCGGTAGTATTAGAACTAGTAGTAGCAGCAGTAACAGATTAGTACGAGTCAAAGCAGTCACAGCAGTACACATGTGGTACAGCGAGTATCCTTTAGCAGTACAAACAGCAGGACCAAAAGCATTGGTGTAGTAATAATGGTAATAAAAGTACTGCTAGTAGCAGTAGTCGTAGTATACCAGTAGTACCAGTAGTACCAGTAGCCCTCATGCTGCTGAAAGTCAGGTGCAGTTTTTTTTCTCCAGCAGTCATTCCTGGAATAAAACAGTGTTTCAGAATTCTGCCAAACAAAAAGACGACTAGTTTAAAAAATGTACGTATGTAATCCGAGTCTGCAGGAAGATCCCAAACTGTTTTTGTAGCCTCTAAGCTAATAGCATTAGCGCTCAGTCAGTCTGAGGACGTACATACGCCGCTAGATGAGATCAACGCGAGGTTGTTCAGAGGTACCTCATTGTTAAACCTGGAAACTGCGTGCTAATGCTTATTAGCTTAGTGGCTGCGGTGAAGATTTCAGTTTTAAAAAGGGTCTAAATAACATAAGTCCTCATCTTCAGTTTTCTGGATGAAGAAACTTTCCATGAGATGTAGGTGAGAAGATCATGAGTGAATTTTCATTTTTGGGTGAACTGTTCCTTTAAGTAAAACGTAATCAGTGTGAAATGAAAGTAGCTTAAAGTCTTTCTTTTTCATTCTGATCAGGTGAAAACCTTCAGAGCATCTTTAGCATCTGGGTTCAGTCTCACTGGGCACACATGGACGTCCGTGGACACACAGGCAGGCATGGACACGTCTCACACAAACACAGGCAGACACGTGACCCTTCACATGGGTGTGCAAAAACACCAGTGGACACAACACACACACACACACACACACACACACACACACACACACACACACACACACACACACACACACACACACACACACACACACACACACACACACACACACACACACACACACACACACCAGAAACAATTCAGTCCAGGTGACACACCCCAGGAGTCGTGTTCCTAATGTCAACACACTGACTGGGAGTTATGTCACCACAGACAGGAGTGACATCCTCCCACCCACTAAATCACTAATGCTCTGCTATTGGTCAGACCAGATTATGAGACCCTGTCACATGACAGGAGACATGTACAGTAAGACCCCCACATAGGATGAGGTTCTGCAGGTCAGCCATTAGAAGTGGAGTATGTTGTTCATTCTTGAGATGTCGCTAGATTAAGACGTACAGCTGTGTCGTGTAAAAACAAAACCTCATCAGGACGTCCCGACTTAAGACTGAACTCTTTGACTTCTCAACAAAAGATAATGAGATGTTCAAACCGGAGATGTGGGTCGTGAACTCGCAAGGAAAACAACAGCGATTATTGTTTCCTGATAGGCCTGAGGGTAGCTTAACCTCCACCACTCAGAACAATGGATGGAGCTTCTGAACCAATCTGAAAACATCCTAAAGATTCTTGTGAAAGTGTCAGAAAGACAACAGCAAGCCATTAAAGTCAGGAAGAAAGGATTTTTGTGCGTAAAAAACGTCAAAAGAAAATCATAGACTGACACCTTTACCCAGATCTACTCCAGAACTCATGGAGGGGCAGTGTAGGCTGCCTGCAGCTCCTGCATTACAGTCGCTATTTTATGGTGAGGACGAGACACTGCAGGACGATGCTCAGATTTTAAATTCATTTATTTCTAACGTCAAAGTGAGATGTAAACAGCACAGAATCGACTTCTTACTCACAGGGGTGAGCCCGCGGGGTGGTAGGACGGGGCAGACGACGTATCAAATGTACGACGCACAACCGGTAGACTTGAAAAGCAGCTAGTAGCAGTTAGCTGCTAACTCAAAGAAGAAAATCAACCATACATAAGGGGGCGTGGCGACATGACAGGACGTTTTATTTCATTTTTTTACAAAGCTCTGCTCGACACGTATGTAGAATGTGACATAGGTCACGCCTCTCACGTACAGTTATTAGACTGTAATTAGAAAATCTGCTTTAAAATTCTCTCCCTCCTCTTCCTCACTCCGGCATGCTAAAGCTATTTCTCTTCTGCTTCGTCCTTGCTGTTTATTCGCTCTGTAATCGTCCCTCTCTCTCCCTCCCTTCCCCTCTCTCCCTCTCTCCCCCTCTCTCTCTCTGTCTTGCATGCTGGGTCTCTCGTTCCGAGGCTTTCTGCAGCAGCACGTGACGCGGCGGCTGCACATGGCCTGAGCGTGTGAGCCACAGAGAGAGAGAGAGAGAGATTTCAAAACATGCAAAGCGAAGCCTCCTGACTGGCTGCCCCCCCCCCAGGGCTGCTCTCTCCTCTCTGCAGAGTCAGAGTCTCTTTAACCCTTCCCTCACCGGGGTTTAATCACAGATGTGTTAAAGCGCTGACCCGCCTCAGCGTGACATTATCCTGCTCTCTCCTCGTTTAAAGAGACAGTTCAATGGATCCATCTTCTAATACCTCTGTGTTGGAGTTAGTGAACGTCTCATCTGACTGGTCGACGGCTCCCAGAGGGTTTATCTGGGATTCTTCCAGTCTAGACGCTGGTATTTCTGTCTGAGGTGAAACAGCTCTGTGGTTAAATGAGACGAGGAACGCCGGACTAAACAGAGCTTTGGTTTATTTGTAAGAGAAAGTGACATAAATAAATACTTGATCTGAGAAGACAAAGACAAGAGAATTCATCTGCCAGCGCAGGAATGTAATTGCACTTAGTAAGATTTCTTAAAATAAGAAAAATGATCTAGAGAAGTGACAAAGTTGCAACCAAACCAAAACTAACTGTTGGTTCTTCATTTGACTGAAAAGATCACAAAATATTGACTTGACCATTTTTTTCTTTCTTTCTGGTATTTCAGTCCATTTAACTGTATTTATTCTGTCAGACATCTTGAGGACAAACAAATTTCCCCACTGAGGATCCAACTTTAGCTCAAACTGAAAATCCTGACTCGTAAATCAAATATAAACGATCCAGTTCCTCCTGTCGCTGCTGGGTTTAGAACTGTAGAAGTATTGAACCCATAGTCCACTGTTGGCTTTTTATCTGCAGTTCCCAGCGACACTTCCCCACTTCTGCTTTTCACTTGGTGTCTCAGTCTGTCAGCAGGATTTAACAGGAGCCGTCACATGATGGCGTATCTCCACCAACCCCCACACATTCAGTCATAGTAACAAACAGCCTTTCTCCTTATGGTGCTGATCATAGTATGCATTATAATGCCAAAGGCTAAAAGGACCAGCACTCGTATGCATGCTACAGAAACAAAAATGCAACTGATGACAAACTCATCCTCAAACTATTTTAACAATATCAAAAAATCTATTTTTAAAACTCATCAAATATCAAAAGACAGCTGTTCAGCACATGGGAGATGTGTGTTTAAAGTTTCGTTAAAATATACGGGACATTTTATGAGTTATGAAACACAATGATTACTCATGGACAGATGGACATCGTCGACATACTGAGCAGATAGCGACTGATTCAGATCCAAGATTTCTCTCCAGGTGATTGGTGAAGTTTATTTTCTTATTTATTCATCTAATGCTACATCCTATTATATTCTAGCTGCCTTTGTAGTGACTGTAAACACAGTTTGTGCAGCAGATGCTTCCTTCCAAACCGATCGCAGGTCAGTGAGTTCATCGTCCTCATGGGAATCTGAGGCTTAGAGCAGTTTTTCATCGGGAACATTTCTCACTGAGGGAACTGACCTGGAAGCTGCAGGCTGATAAAAGCTGATATGAACCTCATTAAAAATGGTTCCTTCTACGTTTCTAAGAAAACAAACTTATTTAGGCGTTTTAGCATTTTTAAGCTAACCGTTTTGGTTTTCTTGAAGCATTATTAACGCTCTCATCTGTGGTGTTTTGAGCAAGAATAACTTTTCAGTGAAAAGGCTCTAATGTTACCAGCTAACTGGTGAACACAAAGGAGCATTTAGAGGCTAAAGATACAGAGGCCCAAACACAACTCCAAAGTAATGCTAATGTTGTATCTGCTAGATGTATAAATAGGTAATGGTTTGCTGAAAGCTGCCAAGGCCGAACAATGTATGTCTTTTTAGCTCTTAGCATACAACCGTCTAAATAAATAACAATCCAACAGATCTGGATTATTATCTGTATGTGCACCACACTAAACATACTCATAGACATCAACAACATAAATGTGTGATTTTTTTATTGATTTTTTTATCCACGATTTATGGAATACTTCCTGAGACAGAGAAAATGTTTTAGCAATGCTAAATGAAGTTATAAAAAAATTCCTGGATTGACCTCCAATATCTGGATGTGCACTAAAATTTAATGCTCCATGGAAACCATCAAGTAGTTGGTAGTAGTAGTAGTTTGTAATCGTGAGCACACAACAAACCAAGAAACCCACATGGATCAAAACAACTTCTTTGCAGAGAAAATAATATGTTAATGTCTGCTTACAGGTCCTTACAGCTGCCCCGCAGAAAGAAAAGGACTTTTTTTTTGGACTATTTGTGTGCAGTTCTATGAATGCAGCATTTTTCAACTACAAACACACAGTTTGCATCCTCACAGGTGTAAATATTTAGGATTTGTTGCAGCTGCATCCATATTTTTGCGTTTTCCTTCCTCCTCCTCTCTTAAAAACAAAGCAAACATGCATGAGGATGAGATTATTATTATAACCAGTCTGTCTCTCTGCAGCTCCTCAGCATCCTGAGGGATTTCTGGCTGGATGCATCTCGACCCAGTCACGTGTTGATAATTCAGAATAAAAACCACACACACATGAGAGCGTGTTCAAAGACCAAACGCCAAAATAAAGAGGACACTTATATGCATGTTGGAGGGGGAGCATGTGCACGTCTTTAAGTGCACAAAAGCAGACACATCGTGTTCATACAGAGGCACTGAGGCAGATATGTAGAACATACCCAGAGCCTTGCAGCTGCATCCAGTGGTGTTCAGCTGCTTCACTCCTTCATTTTAGGGTTTTATTTTTTTCATGGCCAAACATCTCTTATTGTGTATGTATGTATGGAAAAAAACAATGCTGCAGTCACATTTCTCTAAATCAGACCCCACTGGTGTTTTGTCTCTCTCTGTGTCGTCATGAAGCAGGAGTACGAATGCAACACAAAAATATGAAGCACACAATTTTTGCCGTCCAGCTTGTGAGGCATCGTTTCTTAAAGCGAGAGCAGCAGCGACCGTTTATTATAGCTTCAGTTCAGACAGTGACAAATAAAATTAGGCGTTTACACGCTCCCTACAGACCATATTCACACGGTGGCCATTTTTCTCTGACATCACACTAAAGGCCCGTTTATGCTTCCTCTACGTACGTAAATGGACACGTCCGTCTGTCCGTCGACCCGTACAGACTTAAATCCACCTGTTCAGAGGTGTTTGAGCCACATCCAGGACTTCAGTAGCCAAACAGCTCGAAATGTTTAAAATATAATCAGAATGCTTCAGTTGGTTCCCAATACAACGTTAAAAAAGTCTCTCTCTGTTTATTCAACCATCAATACTTCTTTAATCCATCACTCATTTATTTGGCATTCTGTCATCCATTAGTCATCCTTAAATCAGCCGTGATGATTCATTCTATGGCTTACAGGATAAAAGCATGGCCATCAGCATTGGAGAGAGGGAGCTTGTTTCAATTAGAACTGGAAGTAGTGAAAAAATAAAAGACAGACAGAAGAGGAAACAATAAATGATGAATATATAACGAATGGAAACAGGCTGTGAGCCTTTTATCAGACCATGATCAGAGAAAAGTCCACTGGTTAAACTGGGATAGTTGATGTAAAGCATCGTTAGTCTGAGTCCTGATTAGGGTCAGATCACATCAGGACCTCTGCTCCTTTATGTCTGACAGTGTTAGCTGGTGAAACGTCGCCTGTTCAGTAGCTTCGATGACAAAAGCTCATTTCTAGGAAAAGAAAAGATTCAAACCAACCTCCATCTGCTCCGGAGCGACAGGTAAATAACTTGAGGTGAAGCAGACAAACTATTAATGTTTATCTATTTTATCCCTTCTCTCTCTTCATTCTTTCCATTTCCATCTTCCCTTCCTGTCGTCCTCTGACTCTTAATTTCACCTTTTGTTTTGTTTTCTGACATCTCTTCTTTCACCTCATCTTCTCTACTCTGTCATGTGACCTGTCTTTACTTCTGTTTGTCTTTTTCATTCGTCCCTTACTTTTTCCATCTGTTTTGCATCGATTTGTTTACCAACTGCTGAAGAGTGAAAGTGGTTACATCTGAGGCCCCGCCTACATTTAGGAGTACTGTCGGCAGTGGAAAAACAAATGTCAGGTTTAGGTACAACTACTGTATTACGGGTTATATACGGTTTCCAAGGGAACTATCCTGAAAGTACTTTGGTTGGAACGTGGCTAACCAATCTGGGTAGCTTTGCTATCGTTCAAGTTCAAGAAGTAACTGGTAGCTTAAAAGCTTTCAAAGAAGCTTCTCCAACACTGAAACAGATAAACTGCTGATCGTTAGCAGTTTTATTTCAGACGCCAGCAGAAAGCTCTGCTGTGCTTGGAGCCATTAATGCCCGGGTGGAATGCTACGCTACTGCATGACAAGATCAACTAAAATAAATCAGTAGAGGGCGTACTTGGTCTGACGCTAACAATCCTAAATGTCCCACTGCTCCAAACAGTTTCATGGAAATCTGTCCTGTAGTTTCTGCATAATTCTGCCAATAAGCCAACAAACCAACAAACAACTGGACGGGGGTGAAAACAGAACCTCCGTGCTGGAGGGAATTAATGGATAATGTCTAAAAGTCAATCAAATGTCCATATAAATGGATCAAATTGGAATAAAATCACCTGATAGCGCCCTCAAGTTCCCCAAGTTTCCTCCTAGCTTGATTTTCACATTCACTCACCATGTAGACACTCAGGTCCTCCTCCCATCATGCCTTGCTGCTGCTGCTGCTGCTGAGGAGGGGGTGGCGGCGGCGGTTGTGGCTGGACGGTCTCGAGTCCCAGCAGAGAGGAAGAAGAGGACGAAGAGGACATGGAG
>CM075200.1:24805471-24817971 GCA_037577475.1 Chaunax sp. Z400
CCACAAGTCTAACCAGTTCACTGAACTGGGACAGACGACCGCGAGTGATTGGCTACGGCTGGAGCTAAATCTACTGACCAACAGTAGAAACGCACTTTTTTTTAATGTCATGCCATCCTGTTCATATCAAATATCAAAGGTAAATTATGGGTCACATCTTTATTCACCCTTTAACTACAGAAAAATCATTTTTGTGCAGATTAGTGGTTTTTGTCTTAGTGTTTATAAGTCAGAAAGTGTGGATGGTGAGACAGAACAACAATAGTCACTACTGTGTGTGTCTACCTCCAGCATTTATCACTACTTTACACCTCCTGAATGGATAAGATGTTATTCTGGACTTGTAGGATGACGTCATTCTTCCTGCAGAGCTGTGACAAGTTGTTCATGTGTTGCTGGAGCAGGATCTCTCTCTCTCACCTGGTGATCCTGAACATCCCACAGAGGACATTGTCCTGCATGAAGCTGATGCCCGATTGCTGTAGCCTGGGAATGACGTGTGGACCTAGGACCGTATGTCGGAGACGGATGGCCGTGAATGTGGACAAGTTCTGACCGTCATCCATTAGCAGTGCCCCCCCACTTCATGACATCACCACCGAATGATCCACTTCCTGGATCTATATAAAAAATCTCACCAACATCATGGTTTACTCTGAAATGCACCAATGACTGTTATTTCTATGTTATGACTAAATGATGGTTATTCATGATTTAACATGGTTTAGTTGTGGGTACTTAAAAAAGTCTATTCAGTGAATCACATGATTGTTTGTTTCAGTAGATTAGAGCTAGTGAATAGAAATGACAGGGTTTTTAAAATGATGTGTTGCTCAGTATATAAACGTGTCAGCAACATTAAATGTCTTCTTCTTCATGAGGTGTATTTGTTACATTGAACTGTGATTAGACTCAAAATGGTGGGATAAGATGGACAGAAGAAGACAATTAAATCATTAATTGAATTATTTGTATAACAATTAATCATCAGCTAAAGTTCCGTGATTCTAACAGCCACATCTCTGATGCTAACTATATTTCACATACATTCACATGGACGCCATTTTTACATGGAGGTCCCCTTGTTTCTGGTGGCGATACTGTATTTGTTTACGTTTACTGAAGGGATGTGACACAGTGAGGCGAGACAGGCAGAGGGACAGGAGGCTAAACCAGACTCCATTCTAAAAGCAGCTGTTTTATTCTAGGACCAGATTTTCAGTAAAAAACTTTATTTACACCATCACTAAGACTCTTCTCTGATTGGCTCAGCTCTTTGGGCTCAATCTGCTCATATTTAATTTACTCAGTGACATCATTAACTAAGATGATGATGTCACAGATGACCAGGGCCCTTATCTCTTCTTCTACTGTCTTTCACTTTTCAAAGAGGTAAAGAAAATCACTAACAGTTTTTATTGTTTTACACAGATTTAAGGTTTGGTATTGTTTGTTTGTTCAATATGGTGCTGCCACTTTTATTCCTAAAAGGTTCGTGGTGATGTCATATGGTTGCTCTGCAACAGTTCAGACCACTGAGCAGGATACATAGCAGAGTCGACCTCTCTTAAAAACACATTTTCAATTCCATAATTTATTTGGATGAAAACTACATGTTTTTCAAAGTTGGGGGGGGGGGGGGGGGCAACCTCTGTCCCCCAGGATGTGCGCCCATGGTTTGATATCACGTGTGAAAATGAAAAGCAGCAAACAACTACTTCTGGCCTCGATATGAAAGAAATAAACTAATGTCATCAATAATTGATTAATCAATATTTTCAGCTGTATTTCATATTGAATCACTAAAATATTCCTGCGGGGGTTTCAAATGTCCCGAAGATTCATTTAATATGGATATTTTTACGACTTTATACTCCATTAAATTGCAATATTGTACATTATTAACGCGTTTTAACTTTCTGTATTGTCCCTTTAAGAAGGGCCTCGACCTCTCTCACACGCTCACCTTTCATCTCGCTGCAGTCCTTCATGCCTCTCTGGTCGGCCTTGATGGGCAGCTGCAGCAGAGACTTCAGGTTCGTCATGGAGGTCAGGTGTCCGCCATGGGGGCCGCCGCCAGCCGGGCTGCTGCTGGCCCCGAACTGGGGGCTGGTAGCCCCGGCGGGGAGGTCCGGGGGCAGGAGCTGAGCGAGAGGCCTGGACATAACTTCTGGGCGGGAGGAGGGGGGGTGAGGGGAGGTGGAGGAGAGCAACCTGCAGACTGTTAAGTTCAAGATCAAATAATCCAATTAGTGGGATTGATTGACAGGCGCGCCGTCAAAAGGTGCGCTCAAGATCTACACCTGATGTCCCGCTTTTCCGCCCGTCCCATGAAGAAGAATGGGTGAAGAAAATAAAAAAGAAGGGGTTTATCTCCAGAGCGAAACCATGATGGCTGTCACCCGACTAGATCGAATAAGGACTTGATGGAGGGTCCGGTCCGGTTTGTCGATCGTAAAATTAAATTCCAGAGGAGGAAAATAAATATGATTTAAGATAAAAACAGTCAAGGCGAGACAGAAAAACGGTTAATTATGAGCGAAAAAATACAAAATGAAGGAAATAAAGAGATGAAAAATAATAAGATCCAGTAGTATGAGAGATAGATGGGACTGATGGCTTCTATTTTCCTCCCCCTCTCTCTTTCTCCCTCCCTCTCTCTCTCTCTCTCTCTCACACACTTCTTTCTAATTTCGTCGTTCTTTCTGATTCCCTCTCTCTCTGCCAGTCAGCTGGAACCAACACGGGCCGCTCCTGTGACGTCACCGCTCACGGGGAAAGGCGCTTGGAGGCGTGTATCTTTTGCATACGCAGAACACGCCCCTGGCGTCTCCCCCTTTGGCGACGTCCGCTCTGCTGCGTTCAATAGAAATGGGAAATATGAAAGTCCAAATGGAAAATGCAATTAGCGACTCACTTTTGAAGGAGATTCTGTCGACTTTAAAGCAGCATTGTCTCGTCAGACTGTGGGTAGTAAGTGCTTGTGTACTTCCTGATAGTTCCGCTACCTCCACAGACACAGAAACCCCTTTTATACACATTTACATATTTCCTATTTCCAGAACATGAACGCAACATATATTTGCACATATCACAACGCCTCCCAGCAAGCCACGCCCACATTGTAAACGCCTTCCTGGATGGACCATGAACGCAGCCCTCCCCTCGCCTCTTCTCACGCTGTCATTTAAACAGAAAGGCCAAAACAACAGAGACTAAAATAAAATGCAGACCTACGTTCATGAAACGTCGGTTTAATGTGTCGATGTTGCCCCCCCCCTTCCATTACCTGACAAATGTGGTCAAATATGATTATCATATCATTAACGTGACAGGATTTCGTAATTAGGAGCTTTGACTAAGCTAACACAGACATCTAAGAGAACAGTCGCATCTTATCTCTTCCCCTTCAGTGTTTAAACTAGTAAACATACAGCCGCCATGTTGTTTTTTGTCATATCTTAAAAAACGGTTTTAAATGTTTATTTCAATAAGTAAAGGAGTGATTTTACTTAGAAAACAAACTGTATTTCAATCACCACGTATGTAGTGATTACACTTCATTAAACGCATTAAAACAGTCGCGTGAAGCATAATTCGTCTGTTTACCCGCCTGGTCAGTGTCCCTGTTTGCCTCTCGCGCTCTCAACATCAGAAAAGCACATGGCTCCGGCACGCGCCGACTGTCGTCTACCGGCGACTCTTCCATGCCGCGATTGGCTGAAACTAGGTCACTCGCTGTCTCTACCAGCTCCCTATTGGCCAAAAATAGGTCACAGTCTCCGCCCCCAGGTTTCCCCATGCCATTGCCGCGTGACAGCCAGGCTGGAGGGGGAAAGGAGGGGGGGGCTGTGGATTAATGTTTCACTTCTGAGGGAAAAGATTGCATTTATCTCTTTAAAATAAGCTGAAAATAAATATAGAATATGTAGAATATTGTGTTTTTAATTAAGTTATATTTTTTAAATCTGTCTTATCTTTTGTCCTCGTTTGTTGACATATCAGGCTCATTAACATGTTAACCTGTTTTTTAATCACTAATCTTTCGTGCTTATTATTGTGGCTTCTTTTAATTAAAGTGATTTTGATTAATTAGATGGATTTTGTTTAGTGATACACCTCTGATAAATAACTGTTACAGGTTTATTTTGGAAACTATTGTCTGATTGTTTAGGTTTGACAGATGTATGTATTCTCTGAGAGGGTTCTAATTTTTTATTTTTTTGTTGTTGATCACATTCTTGTGCATTCAAGAAAGCCAAATTGGCAGCCTTCAAAATCAATCAAACAAAACATGAGTTTCCTGTTGATACTAATTTGACTGATCTTGGAATTCGATGCAGCAGCTGCATTGTGGGAACAACAGTTCCTGGAAGGACCTGGAAAAGCCTGTAAGTCCTATCTGGTGACATAATGTCAAATATACAGGACAGGAACGTGGTAGTAGTAAGAGGCCAAAATAATGTGACACGGGGGCAGGACTGTGTGTAGGCCTGCATGCATCAGGGAAGGTGAGAATAATGTATGATTTGGTTTCATAAGCCGTTTTGAATTCCAATTATTTTCCTCAGGTTCCTGTGGACTTGAAGCAGCCATCATTTAAAATGTATTTCAGTAGCTCTATCTAGTGGCCATTTGTCAGTAAAGCAGCAGAGTAACAGTCAAAAAGATCAGGCATAGAAGTATAATGAAAAAGTACCTTAAGTAAAAGTCCTCAGTGCAGTAAACTGTTAATGTCAGTGTTTTACTTTTATTTTTACCCTCTCTTTGCATCCAACAAAATACCCAGGTGTTTCTCAAAATTTCTCAAAGTGAGGCTCTCATCTGTTCGAGAGCAATTTGTAAAGATCATTTGACCCAAAACCTGATTTGATTTTTGAAATCTCTTGTGAAAGAGATGTGGGTTCACCAAAGCCTTATGTTGACAGAAGCAGTGGAATATTTAGAATAAGATAATAAGAGATTAATGTATTAAAAACATCTACAGTGACATTTTATAATAGCATGTTTGAGTAGAAGTGCTGTCTGACACTATTTTCAACAAATTTTAGAGATAAAATTGGACTGAATGACTTACTTATATATATATAATAAATAAATATAAATAATTATATAAATATAAATAATATAAATAAATAATTATATATAATAAACTGACACAGGCAAAGACAACCTCCCTGGAGGATGTACACTGCCTTGAGTTTGAATTGGGATTTATTTTTCAATGAATCATTTTTTTCATTTATTAATTCAATCCTTTAAGTTTGGGGTTTGTTGTGAAATTCCAGAAATCCGTTTTTTTCCAAACCAACTGTAATGTTTCAGACTTTTTTATTTGAGGGTTTTCAACAACTCACTTTTAGGCAAAGAAAAGGATAGTAATTTAGTAATATTACATGTTTTAGTTTTACAGTAAAAAGAAAAAACACATCTGGACAGAACCTAATTAATGAACTATGTGTACACACTCCTCTTACAAAAACCAGCAGATGAAGTTGAAGGTAAAGGAGGGTACAGAAAAAATAAATCACACTGATACATATACTCATCCCATGTTTTACAAAGACAGCCCCCCCCGACTCATTCCCTCCCACCCGTACAATACCAACAATGATAAATGATACTTGGAGTAAAAAACAGCAAATAATAATCAATATATAATAAAATATAATACGAATTGTACAGTACACTCCGGTTATTTCAGATCCTTAACAGTCATGATTTCTCTCCATCCACACACCTTTAAACAATGAGTAAAGTAGTGTACGTTAAAACCTTTTTCTGTTCAGTCAAGTCAGCATTAATTTATCTCGAGGGCCAATCTCGTTATAAAAAACTCTCCACTGGGGTAACAAATAAACACGTACAGAGCAACAGACAAAGACTATACTGTTAACTGAATAATGTGAAAAAATAAACTGGTACTAAAAAGGTACCTCTTCTACAGTCCATATTTATGCAAAAACACTGCTAAGGGAAATTAAAAATATGATGGATTAATTTGTCAAACAGGTGCTACTAAAACGGTCCTTCACCTTTGGGGAAGGGGAACAGACACTGAAGGTGGTTCTGATTTCGGGCCTTTTGAAGTCCACGCTAACTTAACCACCTGTGCTGCAGTGCGTTAGGATGGGGAGGGCTGTGGGGATATTACAGTAGTTACACTAATCCCCATTCTCCCATCTTGTTGTTAAAAACTTCCTTGGATTATTTAAAAAAAATAAAAAGTCTAGAAAATTTTATCTTTTACTGACTGTACTCAGTCAGAACTGTTGATCTTTCCGGCTGCACCAGAACTGGGACCGTTAGCTGGACTGGTGAATGCTCACTATCTGACTGGTCATGTTTTATCAGTCCCCAGTTCCCGCCCACGCTGGCGGCGGTCATCCCCCGACAGGAGAGCTTGTGGCGGGCCAGGAGCTGAGAGTTCCAGTAACGGTGTCGGCATTTGCAGCACTGAAACGCTGCCTGTTTGAGATGCTGGCCCCTGTGTTTCAAGGCTTTGTGTAGTGAACTGGTGCGTCTTCCACACACCTGGCACCGCAGACGGGCTTGGCGGCCTGAGTTTCGTGGTGGGTGCCTGACGGCATAGTGGACCAACAGACAGCCCTGCTTGGCGTATGTGGCACTGGGGCAGATGGGGCAGGGGAATCGCTTGATGGGGATGTCCATTGAGGTGAGTCCAGTGACTCTGACTGCACCACCACACCATGACTTCACCTTCATCACACCGCCCTTTATCCTCAGCTGGGCCTGCATCTTTTTTTTGTTGAGCTGTGCTTGCAGCTTGCCCCTCTTTTTCCTCAGAAGCAGCAGCTTCTTGCGAGTGTCTTTACTCAGGGGAACGCCCACCAGCTTTCCGTCTCTCATGATGCTGTGGATCACCACTCGCCTTTTTTTCTTTCTGTGTTTTCTCGGCTGTCCGTGCCGCTTTTGGAAGTTTTTCGAGCGGTTGTGAAAAGGGTGTTGCTGCTGCTGCTGCTGCTGCTGTTGTTGTTGTTGCTGTTGTTGCTGCCCTGTGTCCCCGTGATGCATGTGAGATGACCCAGCGTAGTTGGAACCTGATCCAGTATCATAGAAGAGGGGAGAATATCCCGAGGGTTGGGACTGGCTGACCCGTTGGCCATTGCGGTCGATGCCATGCTGAGACAGCTTATGGCGTACCAAGCTGTTGGAGTAGGCGAAAGCTTTGCCGCACACTTCACAACGAAAGGACTTTTCCAGCCCCACTCCACCACCGTGGACAGTCTGTTGATGCGCCGTCAGGTGAAAATAGTGGCGGAATGATTTCCAGCACACTGTGCAGGTGTAAAGCCTCTGAGAGGGCGTGCCACGTGTTGGAGACTTTTCTCCTTGGGAGCAGGATGAGAAGAAGTCAGAGTTTCCAGAGTTGGCGACTTGACTGATGGCGGCAGCAGCACCTTTGATTCTTCTCCCCTGGTTGTCGATCTCCCCTCTTCTGTGCAACTTCCCGTGTCTGACCAGGCTCTGTGCGTAGGCAAACATCTTCCCACACAGGTTGCATTTGTAGTTCTTTTGACCAGAGTGCACGGTCAGGTGCTTGGTGAGGTGGAAAGGTTCACGGAACATTTTGCCACAAACTTCACAGGCATGAGGCTTCTCCCCTGTGTGAACACGGTTGTGGCGTCGCAAGGTTTCTGCTCGTCTGAAGCGTTTGCCACAAATCTGGCAGCAGTATGGCCTTTCAGAGCCGTCCCCTGGAGAAGTGGGGTTTCTTCTTCTCCTTACAATGGTGCTTGGGTCTCTCTTCTCTCTGGGCTTCCTTGGCCTTCTTGGCTTTGTAAGGGGCTGGCTAGGGTGGGTCAAAGGTATAGTGGAGCCGTTGAGGCTAGATGTTGATGACGGGCCACCCATGTTAAACCCCAACCCCCCCAGCAGGCCTCCGATGATATCCCTCCTCTCTCCTTCCCGGCTTTCAGTGTTTATATCACAAGATGCTGCGGCGGCAGCAGCAATGGCTGACATCGCGCTGCTAGTGACCTCATCCTCTGAGTCATCCAATAAGGAGGAAAGTGGGAGGTGGGGCTGCTGTTGTTGCTGCTGCGGTTGGTGGTGGTGGTGGTGTTGCTGGCTCTGTGGGTGGGGATGAAGAGTTGGGGCTAAAGGGGCCTTGCGAAGAGTTTGGCTGGTCATTTCACTAGCTAGCGTGCTCTCTGAGGAGTACAGGGATGAGGATTGTGATCGTCTGTAGTCGTCGACCCCACTGCTGTAGGAAGACTGGTTCTGGTAGCGATTTCTGGAATAGTCTGTTGCATACTTTTCATTCGCCATTGCTGCCCCATCATTTGAAATTCCTACCCTGTCAACACTGCTTGCCATTTTACTGCTGCTTGGATTGGACGATCCACTCCTTCCGGTCCCAGTCCGGTTTTTAGAACTGCGAGGTGGTTTGCCACAGGCACCTGAAGCAGCATGATTGAGTAGAGAGGTGCTCTCACGGAAGCAACGTCCGCAAGCTGGGCAGCGGAAAGGCTTCTCATCATGGATCTTCTCGTGTCTTGTGAGCGACTCTCGACGGTTGAAGGACTTTTGGCAGATGTTGCAAACAAAAGGCCGGTTTTCCGAGTGGGTGACGCTATGTTGGATGAGGTGACCCCTCTTTTTAAACCTCTTCCCACACTCGCCACAGCAAAATATCCTCTCTGGGCTGGGGGAGTTACAGTCTGACTTCCTGCTTTGGCTCTCGGGCGTCAAGCCATGGCTGCGGAGATGTCTTCGGAGGCTGGAGAGGTGGGTGAAGGTTTTACCACATTCACCACAGTGGTAAAGTGGTTCTGGTTCCGGTTGGCCAGATGAACTATTACTGTGGCTTTCTTGGCCTTTGGACAACTGTTGGTTGCCATTAGCTACGAGGACAGAGGTGGAATTGGAGGAGGGAGTGGCAGACGAAGAGGAGGATACGGCGGAGGATGATTGTGATGATGAGAGGAGAGAGGAATGCTGTGGCTCACTTCCAATCCCACTTATGCCAGATCCTCCTCCCACGAGGCCAGATGAGGAGCTTTGACTGTGGCCGCTTGAGCTGCTGTTGTGGCTGTGACTGCTGTGACTGTGGCTGCTACTGTCTGCTTTCCTCTGCGGCAGGTAGCCTGCCATCGCTTTCTTTCTCCTGCTTCCGCCGCTTGAAGCTGAAGACGACGAGCTGTCTCCCGCCTTTCCTGCATCGTCTTTAGAGAGGGACAGGTGCAAGGGCAGGGGGAGGGGAAGGCCTGCCTCTTGCTGCATCAGCGATGCTATTTGGTTCGAGGAGAGGACTGGAATGCTTTGGAAATCAAAACCACCCAGTGGGGCAGGCTGGGGGGCCGGGTGGAGAGGGTGCGGGTGGTGAGTGTGGCTGTGTGGGTGAGATAAGGCGTGAGGGGCCAGCTGTTGCTGTTGCTGCTGAGGCTGTGGAGCTGTGTGGCTGTGGCTGTGGGAGGAGTGGAGAGCAGGGGGAGGAGCCAGGGCTGGGTTTGTATCAGTGGCCCCTTGGCCCAGACCTAAACCCAAGTGGTTGTGAGTGCCTTGCTGAACAAGGAACTGCTCCAGGCTGCTGTTGGTGGGGACGCCGGACAGGAAGTACTGGTTGGCAGCGAGCATGCAGCTGAACTGCTGGTGGAGGCTGCGGGGATCGGACTGGCCAACTAAGGGGACTGCAGTGCTGCCGGAGGGGTTGTTTGAGGCCGAGGAGGATGTGGACGGAGAGGGTGAGGAAGAAGGGGGCCCAGGGGAAGGCTGTGGTACAGAGAGGCCTGGATGCAGTGGGGGAGGCGGGGGCGCAGATGTGACAACCCCACCGATGACGCCTGCGCTTCCTCCGCTGCTGCTCCCACCAAAGTCAAAACGTCCCATCCCAGAGTGGAGCTGCTCCTGAGCCAGTGCCGCCTCGGCTGGGTGAAAAGGCCGCAGAAACTGGGGGTACCCCGAAGAGGAGCTTCCGCTCCCACTGCTACTACTACTGCTCATCTTACTGGATTTCCTGGAGCTGTGGGATGAGGACGACGACTGGCTCTGATGGGAAATGGGTGGAGGAGGGGCACTCATTTTGGCGAATAATGACGATGAGTCAGCAAAGGCATTACTCCGAGAACTCTGGAGGGATCCGAGTCCGAGGCCGGACAGGAGGCTTCCAGAGGTGTCACCAGAGGGCTGGTGCTGCTGCTGGAGCTGCTGCTGATGCTGCAGTTGGACTTGCTGTTGGTGGCTCAGTTGTCGTTCTAACCCAAGGCCTTTGAATTGGTGGGCTTGGTGCCCACTTAGCATCTCTAAAATGTCCATGGGGTACTTGCTGAACTGAAACATCTCCAAATTTGATGAGGCAAAGTCTATGATTGCTGGAAAAAGCAGTGAGCCCTTGTCGAACTGACAAGGTATAATCTCCAAAGGTTGTCCTGGTGCGATATCCACCCTAACGAGTCACAATAATCCACCAAAAACTATGTCTCACTAATACTCGACTCTGTGAAGCGTTCAAGTGCTTCTGTTGGATGTTACAAAAAGGGTCATTAATAGGCAATAAACTAAATTATATTAAAAAACAGTCTGTAGTGTTTCTTTAAAGTGTTCCATAGCCATATGTCGATTTTTAAAATAAGGTCCGCCAGTCCCAGGAAGTGGAGTGTGTCCGTTACTTCAGTGGAGGATGAACCACTGTTTCAACTACTCTCCATCCCGTCATGGAGTTCTTCAAACAGCCTGACAAGAGAGAAGGAAAATACAACGTTAGCGATTCTGTGAATACATACTATAAACAACAAGTTTGGATGCTCAAAAGAACGACACATGAATAAATGGGAGTCATCAGTACACAACACATCCTCCACTCTTCTGGTGAGTCTAGAGGAGTGGATATTGTTTTGGATATATGCTATGGAGAGGATGACCAACCTTCAGAGTAACCTTAAAATCATCTTTACATGGGAAAGTCAAAAAACAAGATTTGTAGAAAAATTTAAATGTCAAAAGGCACAACGACATATCCTGTATTAATGAGTAAATATGGAACTGATCAAAGTAACTAATAAATCTAGGAGGAGCTATTTATATTTTTTTGAGCTACTACAGTAAAACATCCCATCAGTGAGTCACCCTCTAATGCTGCACAGTGGCCTCACATCATAATCAGTCGGCTTGCATGAAATTAAACTGGTTTAAACCAACCATACCATACTGAATACAAGCTGTTGCCAAATTATTTTCATGCAAATGTGGAAATGTTAGAAATCACTTGACATTTGTTTGGTCAAATGTTTTCTTCAGCTTGAAGGTATATATTTGTCTGGTCACTGATTTCATCACACTAGTTTCATAAAAAAATAATTACTGGGCTGACAAGAGATAAACTAAATGCAGCAAACAAGAAAAAAATATTAAAAGACAAAATGCAGATCTGCTCATTTCATTTAATAAACTGTTTTGGTGCTATGAGCAGGGCAGCTATAATTATCACTCACGTTTTCTACTACTTTATAGTGTGGAGATACAAACACCAGTCTGATAGCAAACATGAGGAAGACCCACAGACCAGATTGTGGAGACGACTGGTGGCTTAAGATCCGGCTCGTAAGAAGAAAGAATTCATGTTACGGACTGAAGCTGTAACAGCAGCTATTTTTAATTGTTATTCCCTCCACAAGGCGTTGAATGTTTACTAGACACAAACACACACGTGTAATTTTCATGTCAAAATGCATCCAGGTTGGCGTGATGTGTTCAGGAAAAGCAGGATGTATTTCATTATGATTATAATATTGCTTTTAAAGATATTTTTGAAAATGTTGAAGAAAATGAAAAATCTACACCAAAGTTTAATAGATTTCCTCCTGGCCTCCAGCCCAGTGTATTTACCTTCTTCTGTATTTCAGGATTGTGGTTTTAGAAAATTCCTGTGACCTTGAATGCAGCCCAATACAGGTGGACAGGTGTTGTGATAACTTGATCCTTCTTCAGAAGCAACATTTGGTTTATGCGTCTGTCAGCTGGATACTCATTAAGTTAAACAGATTTTGGTGTATTTGTTTGGAGAGGTAGGGCGTGACCCACGGAACAGTCCACTAGGTTCTGGTGTTGATCCAGATCATCATCTGGATCCAGAAGCCTTATAACATTGTGGGACAATTACCAGATTTTATCTTCTAACTTCCTGGTTAATGTCAACAATGATTGGACAAAATCGACACGATGACATCACCATAAGATCTAGAACACATCAGAGTCTGATCTGGATCCCAGTCATATTCTGGAGTAACGCTCATTTATAAAAATGACGTATCCATCAATGCCCACAGACGTCGATGTTGCTTTAATACTGGTTCATACATCAACAAGAGGGCAGAGAAGAGTCAAAACGTTTCCTCAAAAACAAAGGAGAAAGTTGTGATGATGGACGTAGAAAATAAAAAGCAGCTGCAGCGATGTTCTCGAAGGTGGACTGTGAGGCAGTTTAATATGTCATTTAAAACTTCACATTTTCTTCTTCGTCGTGTCCACAGACATTTTTC